>JABASH010000309.1:0-44747 GCA_019776445.1 Tomocerus maximus | reverse complement strand
ATACTTTTGAGCACCCCTTAAAAAACCTAACCTAACCTAGTATAAACTATAGGTGCTCAAAGGTATCCGGATACCTTTGAGCACCTGCAGATGCTCAAAAGTATCTTAGGTAGAAAAGATAGGCTAGATAGGTGAGTATTATTGAGCGAGCAAATTCAAGCCAGCATTTCAGTCATTACTACTTACAAGCAAACAATCATGAATAAGCTATTGCATTGGGACTGACTGTGATCAACTGATCAGTACTAAATGTGGATGGTGAGATGAGATGACGGAGCCCTTTTCTGTTAAACTGTTACACTATCTGTAGAATCCTTTTTAAATAAAGTGAGCTTGTTATTATAATGCATACTCCGAGTACTTATAACGAATTACCTAAACAAATGCCCACTAAACAATATATCCTCTTGAAAACATTATTTGTATTTTTTATTTAAAGATGGAAACTACTATGAATATAACTATTATATTTGAGCACGTAATAAAGATAAGTATAACATCTGGACCATTAATAAAAACAAGCAGATAAGTTAAGCATACAGCTAAGTATAGATAATGTAAATATAATGATTGTGTGCTCAAAAAAATAATAATAAAGTGTTAGTAGTGTAAATCCACCCCGTTGATTTACTACGGAATTGCAATAAACAATACACTCCACTATCTAGCTGTACTAAACCTAACACTAACGACGGAACGTAAATGTAAACATAATAATAATTACTATATGGTATGTGTATAAGTAGCTAAAGTTTTTACTGCTCCGTACATAATGATATGCACGTCTATAGATATTTGGTTAGACTTTTGCTGTGCATGACTATTCTTTGCTGAATCATTCAATCCTATCTTTCTGTGAGCTGTCATAAATAGTAATCTGTGTGCCAGATGAGTGCTTACATTTCAATCACGAGAACAAGAGAGGATTTAAAGGCAGGGCATGGAACGCAAGAAAATCGGTTTAATTAGAAATTTCTCACCAATCCCTAATAGGAAACAAAATGCAAAGCTAACTACAAATTATTGCTTTAGCCAGGGAAATTATATTTCCTAAAAAGTGCCACATTGAGAACATGTGTACTGGAAGCAGTGGACGAGAAATGAAGAGGATAGCAGAGTGGCACATGTAAGTACTTGATGATACGCTAAAAACCAAAGGTTGCTCGTATGTGTAAAAGGGCTGAAGAGAAAGACAACACGTGTAAGAATTTGTTGATGTATTTCATGAAAATGGATCAGACCCTGGAAGGCCAAGCGGGAGTAAACGGAGCTAGGGTTATGCAGATATAAATGTAACTTTGAGGAGGTGCACGTCCCAGACATCTAATACATTTCATTTGCACTGGCCTGAAATGACCTTATTGTTGGAACAGCCAAGGAAGGCGAGGAAGGATGGCTACGTCTCACTATTTTATTTGGCGAGAGATGCACACGTCGACTGTGTGATATGCGATGTGTGTGCTCTGTGAGTGTCAGTCTGAAGAAAGTTTGAAGCAGGACAAGATGAGACCAAAAGATCCAGAGATCCCATAGCCAAGCAAGCATCATCCGAACCGAACTAATAATACGAATGCAAAGAAAAACACAAACTGGTCGAGTCGAAGTTCTTTTGGCTGACTGTGTGAGCGATAAGCTAACGAAGACACAGTTTAATATAAAGAGAATAATCTCTGTGCATTGGCTCTATTTACTTCGCTCTTATTGCACTCTCTTACTCACGACTCTGCTATAGATATAATAATACACGTGAGCTAACCCAACATTGTGTTCCGCAGTTAGGCTTATCTCAAATGCATGCTTATCTCCAACTCTGCTATAGGTACACCACACTTACCCTGCCTACTGGTATAACCGATAATATATTCATATAGCAGCAGTAGGAGAGTGATGCTCCAGCCATGCCACAACAGAAACTGTACAGTAGTCAGATATACATGCGGTGTCTGTTTGTCTGTCTGTCCCTCTGACCAAATTTGTGTATCGTGTGCTCCCTGGCTCGCTCCTCACATATCGTTTTTTTGCCCAAGCCAAGCAATTTATTTTTAGCCGATTGTAAGAAGCTTCCAATTCCTTGCCAACCATGGAAAGAATATTACTGGAACGAAACGAAAGGAACCAACAACGTTCTACGCTAAATTCTGAAGATATTGTAACCAATTCAACTCTGAAACTAACTAAGAGTCCTCTGTCTATTTACTTTAACTAATGCAATCTATTTAGCTATTCTCTTCGTAGGCTACGCTAACGCATTTCTCCATTCTTCAATACAATGCAGTTGTAGCCAGTTACACTCTCTGAGTTTTAACTTTCTACTACATAAACATTTATCAAGTTAACTAACTAAAACTACAATTAGGAAAGAAACTAACTGGCTGACTCGAGTTGACAGCAACGACTATTTTCTCGCAATGTAGTTCAATAAAGCATTAGATTAGCATGTGATTTTACTTTTTGTTCAATTTAAGGCAGGACAAAAGATATAAATTCCTAGACAAACACAAACACACTCACAATTAGCTACCTTTTTGTATAAATTGTGCTACATGCCTGCCTATCTAGTCATACTACTTAGGATGCTACATCGTACTGCAGAAAGTGTTATGGGAGGAATTGTGAGCTCATTAAACCAGATAGATAGATAGACAGTGAACTAGTAATGCATAAGAGTAGGATAATACAAGTCGCTGCAGATAATATTATGTAGGGAAAAAAGAGTTTCTTGCACCAATGCAAATGAAATGTGTATATTACTTGTGTAGTTCAGATAGAAATGTGCCCATGCAGTCACTCACTGAGTCCACTTTTAAAAGAATATTTTTTGTCCACATCATGAAACGTATGCTCAGAGCTATGAAAGTGTTAAAGAGAGTGAGTAGAACTCGGTGCATTTATTCCGAAGACTACTATAAGTAGATGAACATTAGGAGCTTAAGGGAAAGCAAAGTCACGTAAATGTATCGCATTATTGGGCTTTGCATTTCTTTGCCTTCCTTCCCTCCTTGGCTGTGGAGTGTTGTCTGTGAGATGAGTGTGTGTGTGGACGAGAGAAATTCTTGCCTATAATCTACTCTAATGTAAAATCTAATGTGATATAATGTGGACGTGAATGCAGAGTAAAAATAAGTAAATACTACTGCTCCTGCTACATACATACTAGTCCATATCGCTACATACTAGTCCATATCACTACACACTAGTCCTTACACACAGTATATGGCATATGAGAGAGTCGTACTTAGTGCAACAAGATCCACTGTAAAATATCTTATAGTTGACTGCAGCCTCGGCAGAGTCACATGTATCCGCTCTTATACAAGATGCATAATATTATAAAAAGCACAGAGTGCTTGAATTATAGTGATCTTACTTAGTAGCGAGTAGATTATGCACAAGAGAGAAAAAATCAGACTTGAGTTGTTTCTTGGATCCGGGCCTAATATCAACACGTGCAACGGATATTTGCATTTGCATTTGCTCAACTAAACTTGAGCAAGCCAGAGCCAACCAGGGAGGAAGATAACTAAACTGCTATGCTCTGTATCAGGACATACTCTTCTGTAATAGATTCATACTCACTCAGACACACATACATTGTACACGGAGATCTGAACTGAACCGACCGGCTGAACTGAACTCGGTTGGAAACCGTCCGTAAGTTTTATTTTTTCGGAGTATCTCTCGCCTTTCTTTCTGTAGTAGCCTCGGTTGGCTTGGCTTAGGCTCTCTGACGAATTCGTAAACTGCGCTTTGCTCTACACTCTCACATTATTACACTTTAGAATTAGAAGTTTGTCCAACACTTTATACATTAGATTCAGGATGCAGCATTTGACTTGCGTTTACTTTACTTGACTCTTTGCTAATATTGTATAACGAGCTGTCTTTCTTGTCTCGCGAAGATTTTTCTCCTTTTTCTTAGACTAACTGCCTATGTACTACCTACGTGTATTACGGATATAATTATATACGTGAAGCTGCACTACTTTATAGACACGTTCTTAGACGGATGCTTATCTAGCAGTACTAACAACTATCTGGTGTAGACATTATTTGGTGGCTATAGTCAGTTGGAGAATAAATTATAGAAAAGTATTTAGTATTCCAACATGGGGATACTACCTACGGAGTAATAATGATGTACATAGAGAGTCTGAGATATCTTACGTATCGCATCTAGTTATTTGTCTTATCTCTTCTTTGGCTTATGTCAGAGGATTTTTCGGACTTTTCGGGTCGGTGGGATTTTATTTAGCCTCCTCCTGCCGGATGTTCTCCTCGACAAGTCGTGCCAAGTTTTTATTTTCAGAAGTGAAATGGTCACTTTACTTTGGCGTCGTTACATAGTGCACTCCCGTATACATTAGCTCTATTATATGCTCGAGGTACACAGAGAGAGATTCGGATTCATCTCTCAACTTAAGAGTTGACTGTCTTTCTTCTGAGCACTAATGGAGTCGCATGCAAGTATATTTAGCTATAGGACGGAGAACAAGAGTAGGTATTGCTCGCATAGCACTCAATGTGATTCCCTCTGAGAATCCGACGACGTGATCTACCAGAATTATCTATCACATTTTTATCTGAGACTCATTTGTAGACTTTACTTACGTAGGTATGTGAATGTGATGTACATACTTGCCGTAGATTGCCACTTCTCTCTCTCCATCTCGCCCTTCCTCCCCAGCAGACACTATTGGTACATACATATTGGCATTATATCTGTCTTCCGACTATATGCATCTAGCAGTGTGAAAATCTGTGACTTAACTACCGTTACTTAAATTTCCGATGAATGTCATTTATACAGTAGTGGCAGAACTACAGGGAACACATCAGGGAATATAAACTAGTAAAACTTTCGAGTATAAAATAATAAATCTTTTTTGTCTTGCAGTGTAAATAGCGCAACTCTTGCTAAGTGATCGTTAGGTACTTTTGTACGTATTCGCTGCAGTCGACCGGCGTGTGTTTACAATCTGACTATCATTATTCAGAAAAGATTTGGACCAACTAATTCTGGGAATTGCAGAAATTGAAACGGTCTACATTTTCACTAAATAACTACATAAACCAAAGCTTAGAATCTGTATTGAGATTTTTCCGAGAAGGATAGAGAGAAAATGGTTGGAGAAGACAAGAGATACTTCATCACATCACAGATGAGAATAAAAGAAATCCCAAAGCAAATGAACGTAGCGCGACAGAGTGAAGGAGTGAGCAATGAGTGGCAATGCAATGCAAGACAATCAATAGACATGCATATGAAGACACGGAGTAAACGAGTCCAGCGAGATTAGAACGCAGATAGACGCTCGAATTAAAACTGAGCAAATAATTGAAGATGGCTATCTGGCTGTAAGTGAGTGAGAGCGAGGAATCTGTTAATTCCTACTAAACATCTGCGAAGAGACGTCCGTACTCTACAGTTCTTTTATCTCATTACATAAAGTCAAGGAGCATTCAGACTCATTGAGTCTGACTCGTTTGTTCCTTGTCTCACTCAACTGATCTGATCTGACGATGAGATGAGAGCTATAATTATATACAAATACGCTTCGTAATAGTACGCCTTGGCATGTAAATCCCGTCCTACAGGTAGCTCTATAACAAATCTACTGTAGCTATTACAATAATACATATAAGTAGTGCAGATAGACACCGATAAGTAATAGCATCTTTGGGATAATGATGCTGATGTAGTACCTATGGATATCAAGTAACTGTACTGCAAGCACAAATGGAGACCTGTTTCTGTTTGCAATAATTTTCATGGCAAGTTAGTTACTTAAAGAATTAAGTACACACTTAAATCAAACAAATAAAAAAGGCTTAGTACTGAGAGCGAATAGAGATGTAGATCGAATCAAATCCAAAGATTAAATGCAAGAGACAAGATAGACATTTTTATGAGGGGACGAACTGCGGTGCCATAGAATTCCAATGGTTTGCTATGACTGCTCAACTGAACTTGGATTCTTCGTGCTCTGGTCAGATTACATATTATTATTATTATTCCGCTGCTATCTCTCTCTGCACTGCACAAGTAAACAGAGAAGCATCACTTATCCTGGTCATGTCTTCCTCAGACTAATATTATGTGTATAAGGCTAATGCCATTTAGAAAGCAATAGAGTAAAAGATGGGCATTCATTGGATTCCATTATCTCATTTCAGTTGTAAAGGCAATGCCAATGTCTTCAGACAGATATTAAGATATGACTGACTTTTCAACTGTTTCATTTTGGCTATACAGCCAGTGTTTGATTTTAGCCGGCTTTTTTTACATTTTAGCCAGCCAGCAGCCCTTTTTAGCCGGCTAAATTGGTAAGGCTAAAATGGCTAAAATGGTTTTTAGCCAGGCTAAAAAGGATTTTAGCCAGGTTAAAAACCATTTTAGCCAATACCATTAAAGCCACTAGCCGGTGGCTAGTCAAACACTGTATACAGCTAATCTAAAGTTGAGTCACACCAAGCAGCCGACCAGAGCAGAGTCAAGACATAGTAATGCCTAAATAAATATTTCTATTTAAAAGGAGTGAGTATGTATTAAATGTGTGTATGTATATGTAAGTATGTATGTGTGTTTATATGTATGTATATGTGTTTATATGCATATGTAAGTGTGCATGCACAGACTAAAACAGTTTTAATGGTAAATATAGAGAGGACAGTAAGTGCGGATATGAGGAGACTTGTGCTGTGCATCTCTGTATATTTAACTTCGGTGTGACACACAGCATAGCAATGGCACGACTTTAATTTGTGTCGTGACTTGCCCTTTAGGGAATAGGCGTTGCCCCATTCTTCGTGTATCTGCCGTGTCTTTCTGTCCGTCAGTCCATCTCATCAACCGTTTGTTCGGCTAACTCCACTGTCGCTCGTCTGGACACCAGTCTCATCCACTCCGCTCTAAATGTCCATCCGCTCTCCCGTTTACTTTGCTAATAGGCAGACATGGACACGATCCTGCTGACGATATTGACTCTGCCGTACACTCCACTCATTTAAACGGAACTCCCTGACGGACTGATGATGATGAGTGAGTGAGACATTGGACAATAAGCTACAGCCGACTCTACTTCCTGCATCGCGTATATTTGCTATCTGCGTCTATGTCCTCCAATTTAAATCCCATTTATACGAAGATCTAACCGCACTAATTTGAGACTTACTTATCCACCTAACATTTCCTGGGAAATGGCTGGCTAATTTATAAATGCTCTAATTGAAGTATACTATTTCTTTACTTTGGTCCTTGGGTGGCTGTAGCATGCGAAATTGAAGACAATGCAAGACAGCTCATTCCCATGTACATTTAAATTACATTAGCACAGAATTAGCAGATTAATAATCTAGAAAATAGCTTTGTTTTCTGACCAGAGTGCTTGGATGCATTACGAGCTAATTTGTTTGTTCTGTCCATCTCTCTGCTCACTCATCCTACTTTTTCTGAGTAATGGTCATGCTCTCCCTGCACTGCTATAAACTAAATAAATGTATCGTCCGACTGATTATAGAGCATGCATGCATTCTCACTCAGCCAAATTAATAGAGACAGAGAGAACATTTAAATTGCCATGACTAATGTCAATGCTCACAACATCAACTCGCCTCACTAATGGACTCTAACTCCATGCATGATTCCCACTGTCATTACAGACGTGTATCCATGCCCTATTTATAATGCTTAATATTCATCCAACCCAATATCTATATTTCTTTACACTTACTCGGTGGACAATGTCAACACCAAAGAAAATACACTCCCCCTTCCATTCCATGTGTTGCATTGCGATGTGAAATGAAAATAGCTATTAAATGCATAGCAGAACTGGGTTTAGCACAAGAAGAGAGTAAACACTACCTCCACTGTTTTTATTCGGGCTTTAATTTTCTTTATTGCCTAATCTCTAATGTAATTGCAATGAATGGTGAGCCATTTAATATTTTCCGCTTCTACATGAATGCCCTATGGAGTCCTGTGTTAAATTTTGGAAAAACAACAAAATGTGAATTGCACAATGGAATGTAGTATATTTGTTTTTGTCTATTCATACTGTATGATATTATTCATTATTGTGCAAGCCATGTGGTAGCACATATTGCAATTCTGTGCGAATGGCCAAATGTGAGTAAATAAAATGTTGCAAGTGAAGTGCAAGTTTTATTGAAGTAAAAGAAAGAGTTGTGGCGTTGGAAAGGGAATGTGGAGGGAGAGGTTTGTCCAGGGTTGGAGTAGATTGTAGTTCATAAGGTAAATGTGTAGTATAAGTAGTTCGGAGTTCTCCAGAGTGTGAGTGAATCCAGTTGCCTCCTTCTACGACTGCAGCAGTGGAGTCAGGATCACGGAGGCAGTGCAGGACTCGCAATCAGACTCACTCACTCTCGAGTTCAAGGAATCAGTTCTAAATTCCAAGTCTCATTTAGAGTTCAATTCCAGCACAACGCTCTCCGCATAAGAATGAAGATAATAGTGAGAAAAGTGAGCAAAGTAAAGCGATCTCCTCGTTGGTGCTTATTATAGTCAGCAGAGCCGGTCGTTAAACGACCGAAAGGAATATATAACATATAATAATATTATACTGGAGTACATAATCAAAGTTATAGGCGTTATTATTTAGTTATAGGCGTTACTATATACACGTTATTGCGCTGTGTCTATACACACCGAACTATGTAGTAGTAGCAGCAGTAGTATGATTGTTAATTATAGTCAAGTCTTCCCTGACTATGCTTCTTAGTCAGAGAGCTGGATAGACTAATCTCTCTGCTCCAATATCACATACAGAAATAGTATAAAGTATAAACACATCCTACGATATTTATTCTTCAGATCATAATGCACCTTGCATCATTGCACACTTTGCCATCCCAGCTTAAACGCATTTTAGTTTGTGCATACATAATAGAAATACAAGAGTTCTAGTTGCTAGAGATTTTGTTTGTGTACTCGTTGGAAGCCCAGAGCGCGGCAGAAACCGAGTACACCAAACCGAAGGATAAATGGAAGGGCAAGGTAATTCCAACGAAGCCAAGCCACCTTATTATTATTCCAGGGATTGGCTAATGAGTGCCAAGGGATACTTTCGGATTTTACAAAGTTCACTCTGCATTTAGCATCCTTGTCTCACACACGTGCACTGGTCGTCCTTACCTTGATGACCAACAATACAGACGCAGGAAGAGTTACTGCACTGTACAAACACCGGGACAGCAAACGAGACTCCGCCACACACACTCACCTGCACTAATATCTACATTTACCTGTCATTGAAACCGAGCTGAGTGTTATTAGCTCACACTCACATGCAATGCTCTGTGTACAAGCAGCTCCTCAGGTCGGTCTCACAACGTGCGTATTATGTCGAATGCAGTAATTATTATGTCTAAGTGCATTCCATATTTTTTGTAGGAAGATGTAAGTAAATCTTAGCAGACAATGGAAAGTATGCAGTTCCATTACTGTTATTACTTGCATTCCTAATAAGTGCCCATTGCGTTTAAGAATAAAACAGAGCACTCTCGTAGTTACTCTTCACATTTTTGCTAAATGTCCATTTCCGGTAACAGTTCCCTCAGTTGGACATTTGACGCTAATGTGCGTTCTTCCGAGTTCTCCAAGCTTGGTGCTTAGATGTACTTAGGTGGAATGATGAATGTCACCAGCCAAGTTACTTTAACTAGAATTCATCTCGTTGTAAATATCAGTGCGAGGCGAAAAAATGTTTGTACAGGCGGAACGGGTAGGAAAATAAGTAGACAGCCAGACTGGATGATCCAGACTGGTGTGTGAATAAGTTGCTTCCTTTCCTGTATCTTCGTTTTTGTGCTAATTTTACTACATTCGCTGTTACTTCCTTCTGCAGAGCTTCTTCTGACTCTCCTGTGCACATAAAGGGGACGTCTCTGCATTTCCATGCAAAGAATTTACTATGTACCATGTCAAGTACCTCTATAGCATAACTTATGCCTACTCTTTCTTGCTCTACGTGCTGATGTCTAGGCACGTGATATCACGGTTTTCTGTTATCTACTATTATGACCACGCCGAGAGAGGGAAAGGAAAAGTATCTAAATTTAGAACAGAAATCTGAGTAACTTTGCAAGGCAATCTTAACCAAGTAACCTAAACTATGTGTGTGGACGTAAATACGCCGAGAGCAGTAATTCTAAATACCTTAAAGTAACTTAAAAGTAGAGGATGAACAAAAGACAAAAGAAATGGAGGCACCACCTACATAGATAGAATAAGTTCTGGCTTTATGGCTTTACACTAAACCCCTTTTGTGACTACAATAGTACTACTTAGATGCGGACTTGTTGACTTCCACACAGACAATGATGTACAAAATTTTTTGTCTTTCTGCACAAGACTCATTTGCTAGAAAACATTTTTGGCAAAGTCGAGTTGAAGTTTTTAGTAATCAAGGGGCCAAATTGACACATATGCTTAGTCCATACAGTGATTATAGAGTTAAGGACGCAGACAGACGGAAAAAATTATTATTGTGTTGGAGAGTTCATGAAGGGACTGGACTGGACTGTAATTCTGCTGAAAGGGGAAAACTAAATTGCTACAGGAGGTATTTGTATTCTAGGCTGAACGCATTGAGAAATGCTCAGGAATTCCAAAAGAGTGATCGGGATTGGATTCGTCAGAGATGTGGATTACAATGTGTCTTATTGTTAACCAGGTAAGTCCGAGATGGAGAACCCGATATGCGATGCAGGATATGACAGAAATAAAGTGAACAGAAGACGAGGATGGGATTTGTAGTTATATTAGTTGGAGTAGGGATGGACTGGACTTGGACTGCTAAAGAGAGATGGACGGGAGTAACCCTCATCGAAGGAAATTCTGTTCTGGCCACGTCAGTCGGCTCATGAATTATTTTTAAACAGAGTATCAACAGAATGCTTTTCTCTCCTGTCCTTTTTATAAATACAGTAAATAGGAAGCAAATGAAAAGTGGGATAAAAACTGCCTAGCGGCTATTCTCTTCATTTTTATATTTAGTTACATAACACAGCTAAATGGCTAAATACAAAGAATAAATCGGAAACTCTACTCTGCCAACAGGCCAACCTCTCTGAAAACTATTTCAGTTACAATTCGTCCACATAGAAATGCAGAGTCGATTTCCCTGAAACCAAACGGGAAAAAAGAAGGAAAGGACGACAGATCAGGGCAACTCGTTTCCAGATTAAATTTCGGGTTTACTTTTTTCAATCGCTTGCTGTCTGTTGTATTATGTTCTGTTGTGATAGTTTGCAGCTATTCATAAATAGTTCCTTTGCACCAGAGTCCTTGGAGGTATAAGTATAGAAGGGGCATTTAGGGTACTTTATATTAAGGAAGGGCCTTCATAGAGTTTTCTTACTCCACACACACTTGTGTACATGTGGCAGATAAAGTGCTTTGCTTTTTCCCAACATAAGCTTAAAAAATGACCACATCACATCAGATCCTTAATCTGGCCTCTGTATCTCCTCGTATAAGTAAGAGTTTTCTGTAAAAAAGAGACCATTTCCATTTGAGCTGTTGGTGGAGTGAACGTGAAAGAAAAGTAATCGAATCTCTTCTGGATAGCCTGCCTTATCTGTTCTCCATGCCTAACTGGTACCTACCTACCAACTATCGCAGGTCATGGAGCACAATCTTCCCCGAGCAACTCATGTGTCATAATAATATAAATATATTGTGATATTGCTGTACATAGTTATATGGCCATAGCCAAGTCCTGCATATGGCCATGCACAAGTCCATATGTCCATACACACACTACATGCATAAACAGTTTGTATGTGAAGGGAATTTTTTAACCTTCAACAAGAAAACGAGTCGGGCTAGTGGATCCTTCTGAGCTCTCACAAAAAATCAGCTTCCCTTTCGTTTGAACGTGCTTATTAGGCTATATGGAGTTCTTAAGTCTCTGATATAGAGGGGCCTATCCCAATGTAAAGGGCAAGGTACTTATGATGTAGTTGGAGGAGAGCGGCCTTTGCTTATAAATGAAATAGCTGAGTGAAATGCGCTGTAAGGGACGTGACTTGACGTGATATGAGGGAGAGAGACTACCTTAATGTTAATTTAGCCAAGAGGATGGAGAGTAACAGCTAAAAGATTACGGTGGATCAGGGACTCACACTTAACACTCAAACAAATACCGAAGGCTGACTGAACTGGACACGGAGAGGACTTGGCCTTAGCTCACCTTGGCTTTGGACTGCCAAGGTAAGCAACTTGTTTCGTTTATTGTGCCACTTTTTCTTTCCTCCTCTCAGAATGCATGGTCAATCTACATTTATGTTCCGTATGTCCTTATAAAGGTCCCCATTGTGCCAGGCCATGTATGCAGCTATGCGCACACAATGACTACACGCATCTCCATTGTCAGAGCCAAGGGACATTCTGTCTCTCTGCATCCACACTACTCCAGAAAGGTGGCTGAGTGCCTAAGTCTTTATGAAATCTTGAGATGAGTGGAGACCAGCCAGCTCATCTTTGTTGCTAAGGACATCAGAGACAGCCAATTGAAATCTGCTGAATTCAGCCCAAGACAGGGAAAAGCAAGATCCAGTTTTATCTCTCTCTGCACAAATGACATTCGATGAGTTTTCAGAGTTGATTCCCAGTCCACACAAACAAATTAATGAAATAGTTTAAATAAATGCAGCTCACTGTTCCTTTCTGTCCCACTTTTTTCTGTCCTGACAGTAGAAAGTCCACCCTGAGCAACTTTGTTGACCTGTCGAGACTTTTGACATTGTCTGCCCTGGAGTTCTAGTCGAGTTGATCTCTGCTACGCACTTCCATCGCTCGGCTATACTCATCATTTGAAACATCTTTCCTGTGGCTGAATAAATGAACAGTGCTGAATAGTTCCTAGGCCAACACATGTGGGCATCCTATCACATCCCATTGCTTTTACAATCAATCCCATCCATCCCATCACAAAAATAAATAGAGTTAAAACTTTTAAGAGGCTAGCCAGGCCGATATGCAGCAGACCAGACGAAAAGAGACAGACAACACACAATATCATCTGCTTACGCATATAGCATTTCTTTTCTTACATTCCCTCTTATTAACGATATCTGTATCTGCCAAACTCACCCTTATTGCCTGTCTTTGCTGGTCTTTCAGCCCTTCTATCATAAATACTTCTTACAGGGTCAGTCGCTTAGGTTCCATTCTGCTTTATACGTTCCTTCTTACATGAAATGTTATTTCGAGTCCAAACAATCAATTGAGAAGTAAACGAAAAGTTATTCCGCATAAAACAATGCCCAAACTGCTTTAGATGCAATTAGAATGTAGGGATTGGAAATTTTAGCAGGCATTCAGAATCTCTCTGTATTGGTTCTGAAGAAAGGATTTGTGAGAGGAGGGCCGACTGCATATGGCTATATTTATCTAATTCCATTGCACAGTCCGCATGTACGCTTACATTTCACTTTTTATGGAATCATTAACGACACTGGGAAGGAAAGGAAAGATCAGCTATAAAGTTCTTATTGTTAAACACGATTAGTGTAACTGGCCAACAGTCATACTCTATGAAAGCACTAATCCTATATTCGCTTTTCCATCTGTGGGATATGCAGGTACTTTTTTCTGTTCTTTCTCTGTACTCTGATCTGGTCCTCATTTGTTTACACGCATTGGAAGATGTTGTAGACGACGACTGCTGTACGTACGAAGATATTGTATAAGATGGACTCTGGTGTGGTTGGTCTGCGTCTGTATGGTTTGGGCTAAGCTGGTGTGAACAAAGACTCCGTCTCACATCACAAGTACATAAAATTCAAAGTCAAGCCCGATGTGAGTTCTTCTGCTGTCCTGTGCTATCTCCTCTAATCTCTAAACGTCTCTCCTCCTCCTTTGACCATACAATTAAATTCAAGGACTTGACATCCCTTCGCCTTGCATCTCATACCAAACACATTTATGTAATATGTCTAGTTCTCTCACACACACTCACGCATGGTGTGGCTAAAGAACAGAGGAGTCAGAAGTACTCAACAGAGTTGCAGTTAATAGAGAAAAGCAGATGAGCTTTTACAGATAGATAATTGTGAGATATGCAGATGAACTTGAATTCACTTTCGTCTTTACTTTATTGCTTATCCTGCGCTCCTCACTTGCTTATGTTGCATGAACTTAAGATACAATGTCTGTAATAACTAACATTTGTATCGGCTATGAATAGATACATCTTCACTCGGTGCACAGACGGAAGGTACGTCCTTATGAATGGGATGGCTTACATGTGCACATAAGACAATGTGCATAGATAAGTAGACGGAGAATTCGATCTATCTGCCAAAGGACCTCTGTCTATCGACTTGTGTATGTAAAGTGCGGATAAGGGAGAGAACGACCTTCAGCTTTATAAGTGCTGGCATATCCCGACATTCAAACTGCTGCAGAGCTGATTTGGTTAACTCTGGAGGCATTCCACTCGAAAGTAAAAGTGACGATAAATTAAATATTTCTTCCCTCCTCAACTCCCATTATAACCACTCCGTATACGCAATGCCTCACTTCCCTTGCATTTCTATTCATTACAGACAAACCTATAAATATAGCATCCCACTGAAATTACTTGTGCAGTTTTATTAGTTAGGAGGAGAGAAGGCAGCCGACAGAAAACACAACCATTACACACTCACATAAGTACATAGAGGAATCATGCATAGTCTTTAATTACTTGTGTTGCTCTCAGTCAGGGAATTGGATTTAGTGCACAAAGGGAAGGCAGGTTGCTGTAAATATAAACAGATCCACATATGCTGTCGCATCCTATCTTTATTAGAGGAAAGAGTTAAACCTTCAAACAAAAGACAAATGCCACGTTGGGCAACACAGAGACTTGGTTTGGCTCAAGGGCGATAATGACGAGTCCTAGCATTTAAGAGTCTACCTGTAACTACCAGCTCAACTCCGAGCATCATGTTCAATTTATTTGATGAAATAATCCCGAAATGAGGGAAAGTGGTTTACGCACTGAACATGCTCTCGTCTGGGCTGACTGATGAAGCAGTTGGTAAAATGTATGCATTTGGAGCGTCCCGTCCGTCAGTCCACATGTCCATGTCCATGTCTAATGCTAATAGTAATAATAATAATAACAGAAAATGGAAATGCAGGGCAACATTTCCATCATTGCTTTGGATGGACAGGACTCTCTTCACTGGAGGCAACGGCATCAGCTCCACAATTGCGTCAAAGTTAAGCTGTCCAATTCTCTTCTTTAACAAATAATATCGGATGAAGTTTTAGATATTATGAGCCGAGCAGACTGCTGAGGGCTCTTGCTGGTTTCCTCTCTCTCTCCAATAGCCCTTGAAATCCTTTGGTTGAAGGGTTACTTCGAAACGAACAGAAAATCGTATTATCATAATACCCTTTGGTCACATCACCACGTTGCGTTCGATTGCGTCTAAAGAAAGTGGTCTCGTTGCGACCAAAAAACCAAAGGGTACGCATATCAGCCGGCCCTGCCACAAGGGCTCTTATCTCCACTACTAGCTACTACGTGCTTAACTTAAGGCACTTCTAAACTACCCTTCCTATACTGCCAGTCCAATTACATCCACGGACACGGCAAACACTAACCTCACTTAATATCACATACATAGCCAAGTAATCCCGTCCACGACTGGTCTGCATATCTCTAATCACTAATGTACACTCAAGGACTACCCACTGCACTCGGCCTTCCACCAGCTTTTTACAGCCCCAACAATTCTTCGTCAAGATTTTTAATGCCGATTTCTACAGATTGTGAGACTTGACATCCTATATCGATTATCTTAAGGTACTTTTAATAATGACAACTAAAGCTCTGCATTAAGGCTAGGTGGTAGGAAACGGTGCTGAGGTTTCCTAGGAATGGGGGAATTGCACTAGCCACACACAAATAGTAAAGCGTTGAGTCCCCATTTAATTCTTGGCTGCTGGTCGAATTGAATTTTAAACTGTTTAATGCTGAAGATTTATAAAACATTAAGATTATGAGGATAAATGTTAATATCACACCAGATGCGCTCAGTTTAGCACTGACTCGTCCCTTCCTTCACACGTGAATATCATAAGTGACGGATTAATCATTCAGTTGTTCCAAATACACGACGTGCTCATTTCACCCTCTTTTCCGTACGGTTTGTGGAGTATCTGAAGTAGCCTGTGCGGTAACTTCTAAATTCTGTCCCCCTTAATACGCGTCTGGACGGCCGCTTTGCCCCAAAGTTTTAGCAATTTCCATTAAAAGGGGAAAGAGTTTATTCATTGTAGTACAGATACACAGCCACTCAGAGAGTGTAATTTAGCTAGCGTGTGGTGTGGTATTTTTGAAGGGCTATGCTGTATTTACATAATATGTGCACATGTAATTTCGACGTGTAATAAATTGGTGAGCACCATCAGACTGACTACCAATAGCAGCATTATGTGAACTAGACTTATAATGTCTTCGTGTGTACTATGCTTTGTATGTAGTTACTGCCAATGTGCTTTTTATAATTCGTCTTTTCTTTTAAAAGTATGAATGTGGACCTGTCTATTATGAATAGCTCTGTAGAAGATCAAGAGAGACACTATTATAAGGCTGTGGTCATTCTTCTTCGTGTGTGGTGATGTGAGTGCAATCAGCCAGTTTCCTATTAAGTAGTTATTATCTTAATATTTTATTACTGTGTAACTGGAATAATAAGTTAGCCAAAAATATTACAGTAACTACTACACATGTAAATTGTTGTGGATATTTATGAATGTAGGTAAATTAGGGAGCTACCGAAAGGGTTCTTTACATATGTAAAACTTCAGTGAATAATTTGTATAGCATCTACCGTATTAATCGAAATAATACCCCATGTCGAAATAGTTCCCAGATCAGAACTATGCTAATGCATATGAATGTACAAATGAAAGAAGAATTGCGTAATCTACCTAGAGCGGTAGGACCCCGTGAAAATTTGCTGTAAAAATAATAATTCCCTGTAGAAGTATTATTTGCGTACTGCAAAATAAACATTAAATAGAATTCTGGTGTTTTTCAGACTTTTGAACTTATTACACAGAGCTACTTGCACATTGCATGCAGGGAAATGTACATTCAAATAATAATTCACCGGAGGTATTAAAAAGTAAATACGGTATTACTACTTTATTGCAGAGCATGCAGGATTGGTTCATTTAACTACTTGGTTCTTTTTCTTTGCTAGTGTAATTTTGTGTGTATTTACAAATTGTTCGGCAGCAAGCAACTAATTGTTATTGTTTAACATTTGTGTTTGCATTTTTAATGCATTTGCATGCATTCGTGAGGATAACTCACTACAGTCAAGTCGATTCCGATTCATTGTTCATGCTAACAATTACTCGGGGATCGCAACGTGCGGCGTACATAGTTAATTGTGTCTTCTGACTCCACTCACTCTGTGCGAACATATTCTACATACTTATAATCACCTATACTTATCCATATTTCTATGTACATGTAATGAGCACGTATAACGTTGATCATTTGAGGAGCCAAACGTAACATTGTTTGCATATAGCAGTGTAGCTATTTAAATCTAGATATGATGGTTGGCAAAGTTTGAATTTCATCCAGCGCCCAGATAACCATTGCCAAGAATTAATTACAGATTTTTCATTTTTTGTTCCAAGCACACAACGCAGCAGTAGAGCATATGCACTTGGGATAATACTACTCAAGTATATAAATAAAGTAATCTATCGCCAAGATATAGCTACGTGTTGTTAAGCATATACCTGCTATAAATACTTGACGAAATAAGCAGATTGGCTTCTGAATCGTCGATTAATTTTTTCTGCATTTATTCTAATGCAGCGCAAGTGAAGGAATAGCTTAACGTTTATTTAACATGACAGACGATATACTGAATTTGTAATTTGTGGTGTGTAGTAAGTAATATCAGTACAGTGGTGTGTAGTAAGTAATATCAGTACAGTGGTGTGTAGTAAGTAATATCAGTACAAACAGAGAACAATGCCAAAGTTCAGGGCTAAATTTCCTTGCACTTACTTGCACTATCATTTCATACGATATGACAATTTCTTAGAGCCACAAATCATGTCACGTTTATTAGTCTTCAGTGCTCACTTAGTTACGAGTCCAGTGCATTCTGGTTTATTTGTGTTTCTTGCCCGTATGTTATAATTTGTAGTTAGGTAATGCTAGACTATGATAAAGAATAATTTAGTGCACATAGACAGAGGCAGCCTGCCCTGAACTCTAATTGTAAGTAACGCTAGGAATACTTATCTCTAATGAATGTACTTGAAAACAATAATAATACACTTTTTGTCATCATTAGAATACAAACGGCCACTGCCATTTAGCAGATTGAAGCGATAAGAAAACTTCTTTTCAGTCAGTCCTTTCCGCTTTTGTCAGTGGAAACGGAAACGAGCCACAGCACTTCATCGCTTTGCAACCTTTACAAAATCACACGATGTTTCTCAATGAGTATCCTTTCATACACACTCGGAATTACAAAATTACATACTCATACTGCCCTAACTAGTACTAGATACTTATTAACTGCAAAACTCTTGTGCATAGCTGTAGTATCGTCTCACTGACTGTTGGAACAAAGTTCACTTTTCTCGATTTTAATTCTTCACCCGCATTGCGAAATCAACTCGGTTTGCAAAAATAACTAATACTAAAATGACTTAATCAGTTTGAAAAGATATTATAGTTGATGCTAATACATCTTGGAGGTTTACATTTGGAGACTAGCTCGTTTCCTCATTCGTTGGATACATAAAAATGTATCTTTGTGTTTCTTGGTCCGTTTAAAATGTTTACAATGTTTAAGGGAGTTTCAGGTTAGGGATTTGTCAGGATAGGAAGGGGATTGAATTGGTTCGAGTGTTGAGTGAGTGGAAGGAACTTTACCTTTTGATAACTAATTGTTCCTAGTTGTGCACGTAAGTACGTACATACATCAATAATAACTGTTCTCCTAAAAAACCCAGGATTTTACGAGTACAATGGTATATCCTCACTTGACACCTGCAATGCAAGGAAAGCAACGAACCAAAGTAATAAGTAAGCATTACCTGTAAATTACCTGTAAACTCTTACTACTAACAAACACTCTTTAGTGAGTCACAGAACGTTTTATTATCATAACTCAACACACAGGCAGTCAATTTCCTGTCTAATCTCAAATATTTGTCACTTAAATATATTTTCCACTTACTTAAGAATTCTGTGGGGAAATGTTTTGCTCTATTCACTTCAACTAGAACTAAACTAATCTCAACACTCGTCAAGTATAGGAAAATTTCTGTTGATTTTACTCAATATTTAGTATTCGTTTCAGGTTCATGGGCGACTGCCTAATTCCAAATGAGGTTTTGATTGAACAGAGTCAAACAAACACATTTAGCTCACATTATTACGTTTAAAGGCAAAATTATAGTTTTGTATTTAGTATCTGCAACAGATTTACCTACTCCCACGCAATAAGAAAACAAGGTGGGTCATTTATTTAACTCAGTAAGTAGGTACTCACTTTTTGGTCATTAACATTATTATTATTATCAGCATTTCTTTCCATCCCATTAGACTGTATAGCCATAAAAATCGTCTGCCACAATTCATAGCTAGTAGACTAAACGGAAAATATTTATGTCAGTTGTCAAACTTTTATGTCATATTACTTCAACGCTTAACAATTCGTGAGTTTATTCAAATGGTGGAAAAAGTAGTTGCATATGTACACCGTTCAAAAAGAGTAATTGGTGTAATAGTTATTGTCCGCAGTGCAGTAGTAAACTATTTATTTTGACCTTGTTAGATGATTTAACTTATCCGATATTAAACATCATCAAGCTTCTAAATCATAAATAATTACTGAAAGAAAGGCTTAGGCATTCCATCTACCTGAACGCAATCTCATATCACAGTCGTCAGTAATAATGATAAAATTCATGAACTCTTGAAAGCGCTAGACAAAGTATTGTGAGTGAGTGTGCATGGATGTGTGTTCTAGATAGAAAGATAGCCCGCCCTGCCTATCCACAAGAAGGACTCATTCATTTGTTCATTTTATTTTCTAGGATTGGACTGACTTGTCTTGTCATTTTATGAGTTTAGTGCAACTTCATATCCGGTCTGTTAACTACACACACAATATATATTCCTATTCTTGCATTAAGTATCTCCGTATCCTCTTTGTTAGTCAATGGAAGTTCCTTGCCAAGTGAAGCCAACGATTATTAGCTGCAGACAGACACAAAAGTACATCATTCTTACACAAGAAGAAGATATAAGACGAGACGAATTGAGAGTCCCCGACTCCCGCAGTCACCGTTATCTTTTCTGATGCTCTATTCATTATATGCTGCTTGGGCTTTAAAGTCACCTCCACTTCGCACAGAATGAGTGCAGCTATTAACTAACTTCTTGTCAATTCACCTTTAAATCTTGCATTGCTTTGGCCACCTCCTCATTAGCTCTCCAACTCTCCTCCATTGCCATGCAGTGCTACTCAACACTTTGGGACATGAGAATTGCGTTCTACTGTTATTACCACAGACAATGGCCAGGCAATCTTGCATTTTTATACTCTCCAAATACTATTTGTCATATGCTCTCTCTATAGTAGATACATGTACGTTAATAGTGGATACACAACTATGCTCTACTCTAAAACACGATGTAGTGCTTCCTAAGGATATTTGGCTGAGAGGGCTGAGAATTCACAGACACACTTGAATTGGACGCAGTTGTGGATGCAGTTGGGCACAACTGCAAACAACCATTTTGCATTGCAGGATCCATTACAATTCTCCTTAACACAAACAATGCATATTGCATAAATAAAATGATCAATGCTGTAGTTTGCTATCAGTACAAGAATGATTATTACTGTCAAAGTCAATACATTAGGGACCTCGGTGTAGGAAATTCAATTGAACTCCCAATAGTCAAAATATTGACCAATATATTTTCCATGACTACCACATTTTTTGCCGTATTTCTAAAGTTCTTTCAATTTCCCTGGCCAGATAACCTTTTAGAATTCGGTGTCCCTAATTTATTGACTTTGCCAGTAGTTTGTTTGTTACTCTTGATAGACACCGATTTGGGTTTGAAATTAATTTTTACAGGTGACAAATGAATAGTAATATTTACTGTCCTACATTAGTATGGTCCTGCTCTGGATTACGATGTTCTCTTTTTAACCCAGGACTTGAGAAGTTCTAATGTGATGTTACTAAATATCACTGAGTATGGCCGTTGTGCCAGAAGGTATACGCAATACTAAATTGCTTTACAGGTCTTCGCAACGATGTGACTGACTGATGGTCGTGACTGACTTTGTGCATGCATGCATCGTACCTACATTAGTCTAATTTTATATGTCTCTGGTTAAGGAAGAAGACAACAAAACGGGACCCGCACATGTTGACTGACTTTATTTCCTCTCGAAATACAAAGCCATTCTGAACGCTCCTTCGCAAATAATTTCTGTGTGTGGAGTGCAACTCCTTAGAACACACTGGGAGAAGAGGACAAGTGGGATTTCCTTATACATTAAATGTTCACTAATAAGTTGTTTTGGTATGAACTAGTAAACTGCACCGGTTGGAAAATGTTCCTTGACATCTCTGTTACAATTTGAAAGGAAGAACGTGCTTCCACTAAAATGACACAAAGGTCATAAAAGTCTTGTGGTTTGTTTTCATTGCTTTGCTTCAGTTTGAAATTGTATTTTACGGCAAGGAACAGAACAGGTTTCCTTTTTATTGAATTACTACTTACTACGTAGTAAATTACTCTGAGAGAGGAGGGTGCATGCACTAATGTGAGCAATAGATAAGTGCATATCCTAATGACTTGATGTGACATAATACAGCATTTGTTACATTTTATATCACTGCACAAGCAGATAGTGTGGTGGGTGTATTTATACTCGGGAGAACTCGGGTGATATAGATGGTGAACATACTTGTAGGACAAAGACAGGTACTTGTCTCTATATGTTAAGATAAAGCTGGATTTGTACAACTATCAAATTATTGTCTCACTCATTCAGTTTATTTGATAGGAGAGTCATAATCATCAGGACGAGTGAAAGAGAGAAACGAGATGAAGGTCGCAGATAATTCAATCGTCAACTCCATAATTTACAGATCGTAAACGCGACATTTGTCATAACACAAATAGATTCCAACTTGTATATCTTAATAATCCCAGACATTTGCCCTGCACAGACACTTCCCTTCCATCGGGACGACATTCCAATAAGCCGATATAAATAGTCAATGTAAATAGACGTGCTGATTGGAAGGAAAATCTCTTTTCAAACAGTCCAGTTCAGTCCACTCGCATTTCATTGAAATGCTTGAAAGTTGTACGATTTCTAAACGAGTCTGTGCAACAAACGAGAGAATGATGCGTTTAAGAGTAATAACTGTATTCAACTTGACTGTGCTTGGCTGGATGTGTGCATTAAATGTTTAATTGAACCTGGAAGGAAAGAGCAATTAGAAGAGTGGAGTCAATTGCCTTAACTTTATTTGCTTGTTGTGCAGGCCATCACAAACGAAGAGGACTAGCGATAAGCTGTTATTAGTCTCTACTAGCAAATGTAAAGAAATGTTCTGGAGTGGACAGCCAAGCCATTAACTTTTTCAATGAAGAGTAATTCGAGTCATTTCCATGTTCCATACAAAGAAATGCATGCTCGTGTGATTAATATCTGTAATAAATGCTTAAATATATAATGCATACCTATACCCACTCCTCCTTATGCAATAATATCATAGCCACACTAAATGCTAACTGTAGAGTACTGAACTGCATGCTCGTCAAGAGTGTATGTAGTAGTGGGTGGGTTGTACGTGGACTACTGTAGGTATTTCTCATGAATTTGTCTCATGTGGATTGTGAGCCAGGGCAGTGAATGGCCAAGTATAAAGTATAAGCCGCTTGGTTCTTCCCAACTTTGTTGTTCGGAAGAAGGCGTCAATAATTCCAGATAAATGATGATGATAAGTCTTTAATTTAAAGGAAGAAGGTGAGTGCGGAGAGGAAACATGCAATTCTATTAACTTGCTACAGTTTTCCTTTTAGTTCAGGTACTTTTGTCTTAGATTCTAACTAGACTGGATTCTACATACAGGGATCAATCCATTCTTGGCTCATTGATTTGGTAATAGAAAACAATTTATTGTGTAACAGTGGATTCTGCATGATGACTACTGTTCTCTGAGTCAATGAAAGGATAGTTGTGTGAGTAAGTGCTTTAATAAATACTAAACGTCCACCATATCATTATGCATTACATTTTCCTCATTATTATTTTGTACTTCTGTATTATATTTGTAGCACGCTCTTTGTGTGTATGTACAGGGGAAGACTATTTAAATTGGTTGGGGAGCTAGATACTTAGCGTAGGTATTCCAATGAAAATAATACAATAAGTATTATGTAACATTTGTAAGAAAGAATGAACAAAAGTGAAGTTGAGTATGTATCCTCTGTTGGTGCAGTACTATGCCGAGTGCAGATAGCAGAGAACAGATAATAATGTACACATGATGTTATAATAATAATTAAGGAGAGAGAGTACATATGGCATGTGGGCCAATTGTGAGTTCAAGTTTACGTTCACGCACTAAAAACGTAGTGGGAAAGGACCCTCTTTTTCTTCTGTTATTATTATGATTCCTTTTTTAGCCATTATTCAAGCTAGGAGAAAAACAGGAGAAAAAACGCCAAGTCTGTGTCCAAGTGTTTTTTAAGTCTAGGCTAATCCTTGCTTCCATCGCTTTGGCCAGAGGAGACGATGCTTCCTCTCTCGAGGGAAGGGCAGGAAGGGTCCCTTTCGTCTCACACATCATCTCAGCCCTACAGTATTTCCACCGTGTATACCAGACACACATGCACTCCATTTACACTCCTGAGTACACGACAGCTCCTACTAAATATCGGCAGACTCTTCTTCCATTCTGCATTCAAACTACTCCATATCACTAAATACCCACAAAAATGTAATACATCTTGTACATATCTATGTGCCTCTAGTGTAGCAATGAATGATGTAGTGGCAGATGAGTAGGTCCCTACGTGAAAAGTACTAGATTGGACGTGGGTACTGCTGAACTGATTTGTTTGTCTGTTTTTTCATAGCACTCAATCTTTTCGGTCCACTCATATTGCTATAATACACAGGATACCTAGATTTACTTATAAATATAAATGTGCGTAAACACTGTGAAGTAAAATGCATTTATTGTTTCTCTGTATAGAGTTGGCAACAACAGATTCCCATTTAAATGTATTTTTTGTAGCCACCGATATGTGGGCAAAGAGAGAGACGTAGGTGTTTGCCTTGTCTGTGTGGAATGCTCTCTTCTGGAATGTCATAAAATGAGGTAAGATTTCAGATACTGAAATGGTGAAGGAAATCAAATGTCAAAGTGGTTGTGAGAAGAGAATAGGAAATAACCAAAGTCATCATTGGACTGGATCATTGAAGGTGTGGAGTTGGATTGGTTGTCCATGTCTGTGGCCATGTCCATCCTGAGGCAACTGCCGTCTGCTGTCCCAAGCAAAGTATACTATAAGCCCGTTTTTAGGTAGTAGCCTGTTAATTTCTGGTTGCCTTGTCCTTCAAGGCAGATCAAAAGGCTCCCTTCACTCATTCCACTCGTTTTTCAAACGATTCTCTTGAAAACGTACACAGAATTTAGGTAATATGTCCAGACACATACACACAAGGCATTGTGTAGCGTTTTCATATTATTATTATTTTACAAGGAGTATAGGTAGGCAGCAAGAATAGAAGATATTATTATGATGTGAGTGAGTGAAGTGAGGAGTCCCTTTCAAACATTTTTATGATGAATGGACTTTTCCGTCCCTTGGGTATTCCTTGGCATTGCTCTCATACATTCATAACCTATGCTTATTGTGAGGTTGCATTATGTATATGCATTATCATATAATGTAAGGGTCCGTTTGCGTAGTCTCTCCAATGTACACGAGTCTCTTCTGTCCTGTTTCGGTACACAGGGCTCGGTTTGGCTTGTCATGTCATGGCCCCGTTTGGCTTCAATGTCCGTTTGGGTAATGGACAGAGAGAGAGAGAACAAGGGAAAAAATAACAGTAGGACTGGAGGACGAAGGAAAGCAGAATAAAATAAAGGCCGGATAACAGAACAGTATGTGCATATGTGTGTGAGTGAGTGTGTGTGATGTGCAATAAAAAAGTGGTGACCCTCCCTTCAGGCCTTTTACAAAATAGGGTCCTTTTCTATCCAATAAATACGCACAACTTGGATCGCCTTATCTTCTCTCTCGCGGACGGAATGAAATGCAATCGTTTTTGGAGTAGACCTGAGACCGCTGACATGCCCGCATCATCATCTTTCTGCTAATCATTGTGACAGTCTTTCCAGATACTCCAAATAGCTTCCGAATCCCTTATTCGAGTACAACACGTAAAACTGGAATTCACTTTTGATAACAAGCATTACAGAAAAAGTGTCGCCTGCCAATAATACAACAAAAAGTGTGGCTATCCCTCAACGAAACGATGAAAACCGGGTGGATGGACGAATGGAGAGGGATGAGATGTGACCCGGTCAGATCATGCAGATCATATGCATAAAATAGTATAATGCGAAGGATGCAAGTGGTAAAACTTTAGGGCGACCTTAGTATTTGTGTGACCGGCCAGAGAGTCAGTCTGCAGCAAACGAAATTTGCTGTTGAATTGAGTGCGACAGCTAATACAATAGAATCAATGGCTTTATGAATGTACAAACATGATAATCCGCTCTTTTAGTGTTTTACTCACAGCACCAGACCGTTTATACTTATTCCAGCATTTTGCATGCTGGTTTTTTCTATAATGCTGGTGAACACAACTACATACTCTGAACAAGTCCACCATAATGGGATACATTTTGAATGAGGGCCTTTCCCAGTTTTTACCCAAGTCCTCTTTTAATAAAATTTGTTTTGTGTGTTAAATATACAATATGATTTGTGTCCTTCTTCCCATACATTCATGTGTCTGTCCCAAGTGCGTGGACTATGCCTTAAACTGTAGCATATCGTATAATTAATTGTAACATTTCAACAATGATACTACTTACAGATATAACATGCAAAAGAAAAGAAACCATCTGGGATAATCCTGCATTTAATGTAATCTATAAAAGTTATCATCTGCCCTGATCTGCTACAGCCAATGTACCTATACAGATTGTATAGATATAGGTCCACGCGTAACATCGCTGCTTATTTAGAACCGACTTAATAAGTAAATACATACACATACGTGCATAATAATGATTCTAACTGGCTATAATGTACGATGCTGGAAATTAGAATAATAAATATGCAATTATTTCCTGTGTGAATGGGCAGAGGAGGCTCGAAGAGGAAGCAACTTTCACTAGCGATGCAGACAATAAATCACAATTAAACTGATTGGGAAATGAAAGACGATGTAGTGATTAAATATTATAATAATGAGACAGGAGAGAACAGGTACATAGAGCTACATAGATTAGCGATAGGGAATTGTCACATTTGTGGTGTCCTAATAAAAATAAATACAGGAGCATAGGGCCGAGGCCTGGAGGAAGGATTTGGCTTTGTGCTCCGAGTTGAGTTCAGGTAGGTATTAATGTTAATGGCCGTGGTGTGATGTGGTGAATAAGGAGTAATCAGTGTACTTCCTCCGGCAGGTAATAAAATAAAAAGGATGAGGTCAGGTCGTTCGCAATACTAATATTAGTGTGTCTGCTTATTACTATTCTCCCAGCCAGCCCAGTGTCACATACACAGAGAGAATCGGTTACATCGTTATTTTAGTATTCTGCATGGATAGAGTGCACCGGTTAGTGTAGAAACACTGATGAGTCGAGCAGTTGGCTTCGTCGACTAGACAGAGCATTTGGTCATTAACATCCAACGCCTTATGACGCTATAGACATTTTCCATAAGTAAGAGACTGTCAGTTCAGCCCTGCACCAGAGCAGCGGCGGAGGAGCTGTCATCAAATTACATTTTCAACCAACTCGCTCTACATCCTCCCAACGGTTTGTCAGCGACAAACGTCATACTGCCTTCTTCTATTATTCTTTCTTTAGCAAACATCCAGCTACCTCTTTCCGATGTTATTATCCGACACTCAGGGCTACTATTAGTTATCGGGTTATATTATATTACAGATATTCCTGTACTCCTCTGCCCATAACTAACATTATCTACTGGGACTTCATCAACCCCTGTCTTACTTAATATTGCCACACTCTGCGACTAAATAGCTTATTATATGGAACTACAAAACCAAAAACTCAAGACGCATAATGATTAATACCCCGAAAGCCATTTATTGATTTGCTCTTTTAGTATTTACCTTCCTGTACTAAGAGCTAAGAAGAGTCAACGAAAGTCACCTTCATCACTAAAGGCACAAATAAGTCAATAAACCAACACTAAACTTTGCATAACACTCAATTGCTCCATTTTTAGCCTTGAGTTTGGCCATAATTATAACTGTGCATTATATTACACAATTTTATTATCAGCACGATTGTTATTGCTTCTTTGGCTTCATTAATACACTGTCCACTTTTTGCTAACTTTATTCTGTCTACACGGCAAAATCCATTTGACCTATTGAAAAAGAATTTTTGGTTATGTCTGAACATCAGCAGAGGTCAGGGCGCATTAAAAAATCTATCTAGTAATTGCATCCTCCAGTAAGACATCAGAAATCATAGAAATATTAAACCGCATTTACTGAAGTTGACAAGTATTCTCGACACTTGTAAACTTAAAGTATAGAAATGAGGTCTAAAATATGGTATGTGGCAGTTACATTGAGAAGGAAGGCTCATGAAATGGAATACTTAGAAAATGGATGTAATATGAGCTGCGATGAGAAGAGGACAGTAAAGTTGATAATCACCCGTGTAGTGCAAGTTCGTGAAATTAATGAGTCAACCACTGACATCGTGCCAATTATTTACTTTAAATGTTACTGCTCCTTCCATAACGACAGGATTCCCAAGAAATTGTGTTTGACCCTTTCAGTCATTTCAACAGTATAGTTAGTCTAGGGCATTGATGATAGGTAGCTGGAACATTTTAAGTTCATGCATATGAATATTTAAATAATGTCTAAGCAGGTACTGCATGCAATGTGCATTTGGCATCGTCGATTGATTGAGAATAATAATCGTCTAATGTCCGCCGTTGTGTTGTAAGACCTTTTGGATATTTATTTGCATGATGGAAGATACTGAGCGATACTCCCACAACTCTATTGTGCTCAGTGCTTACTGCACTACACTCTAACTCAGAATGTTTATATATCTATAAAAATTGCATTGACATTGTAATGTAAATTTTTAGGAAGTGCGGGCAAATGCACTCGCTTTGAGCTGACGTCCTTCTTTCTGCTCGTCTATCATTTTTCTGTATCTATTTCCTCCCGAAAAAGCTTTTATCTGCTTTACATTTACCTAGCGAGCTATTGCATTACAGAGTTCATTTTAATTACGATTGTCTATCTCCTCCTATCTCCTCCGATATATTTCATTGCACACAATAGCTATGGATATTTAGTGTCACTCGGCTCTGTTCTCATCTGAGGCATCGTGGTCTGATATCCTACGTACGTCGCCTCTACTAAATAAGTACACGTTCTACAATGCTATATCATTCGTTTATGCTGCCTATAATAGTATATCATTCTGCGGACTCCTGATGGTGAGTGAGTGCAGAGTTGAATTGAGCCGCCGACGAAGTTATAGTATGGATAACAAAAGAAGAGTTAATAGAAGCGGGTAGCAGAGAAGTGAGTCCAGGCAGAGCGTGCTGGAGACTCCAGAGAAGGAGACTGCAGTTCGGTCGTTCAGACAGAAGCTCTCCAGAGGTTGACTTGACTTTGCAACAAGAATACATAATAAAAGGAGAATAGACCGCAACTCTTTTTCGACGATATTTTCAAGCCCTAAATGCTAAAGCTCACTCACTCACGGCACATCACATCTCATACATCAGACAGATAGATAACCTATACCTATAAAGCCACCTCCTACTATTCAATTCCTCCGCACTATAACTGTCGTCTCTCCTATACATACGAATCATAATACGAACCCAGGAAGGAGCTTCAAACGTCAACGACTCAGAAATGTAGCCACTTAGACCAGATACTAGGAGACAATGCAAAGTAAAACAGAGGAAGAAAGACTTTTGTATAAAATATGTATTCGTCTTTCGTGTGGAGGAACTATATCTGCACCTCCATCCACATCACAGCAGACGTCTCATAATATCTGCTTCTTTGGTGGTGAGTGCATGATGCAAATTATAAGAGAGAGTGGACTCCTGGACTCTCAGACTACTAAACTGCACATGACATTATAATAGTTCAGTCAAGGAATTCCTCGACTACCTACTCCACATACATATTTACTACTACTATGTAGGCATACATGACATGCATCGGCTACACCATCTACTACACTGCACTAGGATACTGCACACTGTAGTAGTATCCTTCTATCGATCCATACTCACTTTGTTGTATGTATGTATGTATGTATGTAGCAGAATGTGTACACACACAAGTACTATCTACTATATAATAATATAATGTGCTATTTCTATCTGAGTGAGTGTAGTCCATTGTGTGTAGTTTTTTAGATGAAATTCCTGTATCATCTATAGTATGTAGTGGTCGCTATATAAATATATTCGGATGGTTATGCTGCTGGATGGAAGTATCACATAAAAGAAAAGAGTTGCGCTTATCCACATCTGGAAAAAGAGTGTTGGCTGTCGCAGGGGCTTAAAAAGTTGCTATCTGCATACACGAGGATGCACCTTATTAGTCTTTGGGAATAAAAGGAGATGATGAGAGGACAGCATATTGGACTTTTCGTGAAGCGAATAATAATACATAATGTTGCAGGGTGACCTGAGCTGACTTGACTTATTCGCTTCAGTCTGGGCATCCCCATTACCATTCTAATATCGCACACACACCGCAAATAGGTTTTCACTTCCTAAATATTCCTTCTCCTATGCACAGTGTGAAGGAGACTTTTTAGACGACACAAAACACCAAAGTAGCCTTAATTATAATTAAAGTAATTTTACACGCTGCCCCAATTCAAGAGCAGCGTATCTTACAATTAGTACCAACTTTTGCTCCCATGTTTCATATTTAATATTTAGCATAGTGATGTCTAGTCTGTGCGAGAAGTACGTCCACGTTCTATGTGTCTGCGTAATGCAACTTGAATTATTTACTTGGATTAGTCTCTCTATTAGCAGGAGCTAGAGGAGCAAAGAAGTTGTTGGTGAGCATCTACTTATCCACCTTCTCCTTCGTCTCTGATATTCTCCTGTGCAGTAATTTAATTGCCAAAACTAGGCTACCCTTGTTTCCACATTAGGCAATAGTCTTTAACGCTTTAATTTCATTGGCTCAACCATTACTAGGCTCATTATTACCGTTCTCCCATCACTCATCTTTGTCGTCATCTCTGCACAACTCTATACATGCATACGCAGTAATATTATAGAAAGTTTCGGCTATTTGTACAAAGAACATCTTTCATTGAAGAAAATATTGACCGCAAAACTACGGGAGGAGCGCGGAATAGAAAGTAGATAAGTATGCATAAGTAGCTGTAGGATGAAAGCAAAATAAATAAACAGTGTGACCCAAGTGGAGAGATAAACTTTGAATGGTTATGGCTGTTACAATACATAGAAGTGTCGCATTAGTGAACATACATTTAATAATAGAAAGACATCCACCCCTTCCCTTCCTTCCTCATTACCATCAGAATTGTGAGGAAAGTTGGGAAAGTATTAATATCCGAATCTCCGATGTCAGCAATGATGATGGCATGTGTTTCTAATGGTATTCTTTTCTGCAGATTATCCATGAATGATGTGTGGACGGGCGGGAGGGTCAGAATTCATCGGTCGACAATGCAATAAACACTCTTACACGGTGGGTGAGTGTCCAGCGAGAGGGGCAAGTCGTGCTGGGAGTGCCCGGTGGGCGAGTCGATTTGGCTCCAGTCTGTTCCAGAGCAGTCCAGTGGAGTCCAGTTGGCGAGTCCATCCTGTGGAAGGACCGAGGAGTGCCCGGGCAAGGACGCAGGTACATTCACTCAAGGAAATTCGGAGACTGGGATTTGCCACACATGACCAGAGTCCAGCCCCGTGTGGCCCATCCCAGAACAGCCAGCCGAACAAACTTTCGCTCTGTTTTGCCGAATGAGTCGAGTGAAGCGAAGCCAAATGGAAGCATTTCCACTCACTGACTACAACTATACACCGCAGACATTGGACTCCCTACCATTCAATCCTACTTAATACTTGTACCTACATCCAGATAAATACATCCTAACGTTATATAACATTTTATGTATCAATAGACTCATAGTGCTCTTTTCGTGTACCTATTTGTTCGACTGCTTGACAATACTCTGACATTTAGACTGGCCAGTGCTAAATATGGAGTGCATAAGTGAACGTCGTCTGTCTGCACAGGAGAAGAGGATGGAATTGCAAGAAGGACGACACAGTACTCGAAGAGACGGGTGAAGGTGCAAAGTAGGTGGATGGATGACGGAGAGAGTCCAGCCATGGTTAATCAGGCACAACGACGTATAGTCACTCCAGAGAGCTCCAGGAGCCACTGGATATCGGAGGAAGGAAACGGACAGCCATCCAGAAGAGGAGACGGACGGAGCGAGTCCGAGCGAGAGAAAACAGCAAAGCCAATCCCTCCCGGATCGAATCGAATCTCATGCGTAAACAGAAGACGGAGTGATGATGCCAGGGAACGACCTAGTTTCTGGACAAACTGGAGAAAGGAAGACTCGCCAGAAGCGAAGGAAAAATCTTTGTGGAGGAGCAATGAAAGTCGCTGGATGATGCCGTCGTGAATAAATGTCCACCCAAGAGCCATATTTCCTCCGTCGTCGTCTCTTGTCCTCCTCTCTCTCTGATACTGCTAATTCTGTTAAGACTCTTCCCGGCTCTATTGATTAGACTCCGGCAGTACACAGGCACCTATCCAGACCGAAGTTTTTATTTTGGTGTCAAGAGACATGGACATGGCCTGCGGACTCTCCTTTTTGTCGCAAAATAAGGAACTCCGGGCTCCAGCCGTCCATCAATGCTTCCTCCAGCCAACTAAGGAGTAAGGTATCGTTTTATCGTGTGGATAGTTAGTTGTCTACCTCCTCTCCAGGCTTCTCTTTGGTTTTGTTAGGAAACCTCAAGTTATTTAGTGTTGGACTAAACTAATGTAATCAAGTCAACTCAACCGACATAATCAAATAAAATTCCATGGGAAATCCAATCGCCATAAGCAGTCATGTCAACTCAAAACAACACAATGCACACAACTACAACGACACAGAAACATAGTTGCTAAGGCTTAATAGATATAATCTCAGCTCTCTCTGCCTCCACCACTCATACACTTATTTATCCATTCATATAGTACCTATATATTCATACGGTAGTAGTGCAGTGCCTCGTCTATAAGTATACAGATTAAGGCTGTATAAGTACTAGGGACTACTAGACAGACTGAGCCAGATGACGTTTATTTCTTGCAAATTCTCATTTTCTTTATAGGAACCTACCTACTACTATCAGATCCATAAAGAATCTTTCTATCAGCATCCGATGCTATCAACATCGAGCAGTGTAATTTATATATACACTCAGTCTAGGAGAAATGTCACAGGGAAGCGAGTCAATAGTGCGACAATATCTGAACAGAAAGCTAGGCAAGTATATTAAATGGAATTGTATGAAACAGAGTGGATAGACCAAAGTCCATCTATATAGGCTGGCACTGAGTTTGGCTGGCTCGCCTTCTGTTCTTTTGTCGTTGTGTGATACCAGGACTGGATGTTCCTGCAGATGTGTTTATGATACCAGCGCTGTGTATTAAGTTCATATATTAAATACTCATATATGTAGATGTCCAGATAGACGTCTGTGTGCTAGTCAGGAGAGAAAGATGCGATATGATGGAATAAAAATGATTTTCATTTCATTGCAGCCAGCGATATCAGTCTCTCTCCATGCTCTCTGTTGAAATGAGTACGTGGATACAATATTTCTATTGCCTTGTAGGAGGTCCCCTTAATTCCAATATACAGAGATGCATACAATATTTTTCCCTATCGCATCTCACTGTTGATTGACTCTGGCCTTACATATGTATGCATATTGTATTAGGTATCATGACACAATAGGAAGAGAGCATTAGGTATGTAGTAGTCGTAAAGAAGCGAATTAACAGTGCAGATGCATTGGGTAGATCAACAACAGAATACATTGTTGGGACAACATACGTCCGTCTGGTCCACGTTCTGCTTACAGGAGGAGATGGTCTGATAGAGTCCAATAAGTATTCCCTAACTCATTTAGTTTCTGCTGGAGAACAATACCTAAAGAATATCCTATTAAAGAATTGCTTGGCTGGAGCGAGTGAGTGGACTCGTCTGTCCAGACCACACCATGTCAGACTGATATCAGGAGAAAAAGATCCAAGTCAATCCACGATATTCATCCTCTGCATAGCCACTTACATTTACATAGTACACGCAGATAAATAAATTCATTCATCCGTGAATCTCATTTGACTAATACAAAAAGACAGAAGCAAATCGAGAAAATCTGGCCGGACAGACAGACCAATATGCAGACTGAACACTTCTCACTCAGATGTATCGACTTACTTAAATTAGGCTCGATGCTATTAGGAGGACAAGATGAAACGATACACACACCAACCAGCTAAATCGAATCATTTAAATAATGCTAAAATGCTAATGAACTTTCCAAGTGTCACAAGGGATTTGTGTCATTCCTTCCAGATTCAGCTTTTTCCTAATTGACTTAAGAGCCCATGCAATGTCTCCCACTTTCAAACGACTGGACTGAAGAAGCACAAGCTGATCTGGACACTGCCCCACCACTCGGTCGTCCACTGACACACCTTGCTTGTATACTATATACTTACATCTCTTCTGTCTCTCTCCGCTGCATTGACTTGTTCCATAGACCATAGGTAAACAAACTGCTAGGCATTATGATTTGAAACGTCATCGACGCAGCACAAGACATCAATTCAAAAGAAAGGCAATTAGTGTTCGTGCAAAACTCTGTTTCATTAGATGTACTTATTTATAGTCGACACATCCCCATCACACAGATATACAAGCACTAAGGATTTGCATATCTTTCACTCTCTATATTATAGTCTAATGTGATGTTGGATCTCTATAGGCAGTAAAAAGAATCCCCGAGTGGAGACGAAGTGAGTTGACATGGCATGTCAATCACTCATTTGTTTCTATTGAACTTATTGCCTATGAACATATGAGCTTGTCTGCTCCCTTTGAGTTTCGAGAGGTCTCGTCTAGTGTCATCTCTCCTCTTGCCTTTTCTGGTGTGGCATGACATGAGTCTCCTCCAGTCTGACCATTAATAATTGGCTCCCATCCAATGCTTGGGTCCGAACAATAAAAATTATAAAAAACACATGGGAAACATGCAAGGAGTGCTTAGTTTGCTTTGGTTTGGGATACGCACATTTAGAGATCCATTTCACATCGTTTGTAAAAATGATGTAACTTTGTGCGAGAGAAATATTGAAGCGAGATCTAAACATTTATTATGCGGTGGAGGAGATTCGGGGAAAGGATGCCATCGGCTACGCGTATTAGCCACTGCCGTTAATTCCCGTCTGTTTACTGTTTGGGAGAAAAAGTGTTTCTGTTGTGGGATGAGTGAAGGACAATTGGTCTCCCCTAATGACAGGACACAAGGGCCACACTTGCATCGACTCTGTCTTACATAATGTGGACAGGAGAGAGGACACTTTTTATGGATACCTGCCTGCCCAGCAGAGTGGGAATAATGGAATGAATGAATGGGAGAGTGCACTGCCCTGGCCGACCAACAACCAGACCAGACTGAATGACCAACTGGTTTCGATTCATTTCCTTGCTCTTTCGCTTTGGTTTTTTCAATGGAGTGTGGCCTGGCACACGCCGGCCCGACACACTATAAAATCCACTTTCCACGTCCTGTTTCGTATTTATGTGTAAGTGAGAACCAGTCTAGTCTGCTATAGTCAGATGATCATCAGATGAGATGAAATGAGATCACTTTATTGTTAGCAAAGTAACAATGCACCGAGAGCGCAGGCTAGCTCAAAACAGTCCGCATGAAAAGCAATATATGTAAATATTGTGGACTATAAACAGAAAGCAATATCATCTGCATTTTCTGTTCGAGGTGCCTATGAGACTGAAGTGGAGTTTATATTTATACATGCATATATGTGTGTACCTATGTCATCTCGTCACGTCAGCAATAAAAGTACCTACCCAAGCTAAATATAATGTATTCATTTCTCAGTCATAACTATAATTATAGCTTGGAGTCACAAAAATGCGTAGATAGGTCTGTTTAGCCTTTATTTCTGTCATCGTAATTTCAGTTAGTGAGTCCCAAGTCCGTGCGATGAGACGGACGCTCACTTATGCATTACTAAATACGTCACACAAAGCATTTTTCTCATGTCCACTCCAACTTTCCTACAAGTTTTTTCAATATGAAATGGTAGGACACACTCAGCCGAGCAGGCCGACTCACTCAGCTAGACCACACGTAGTAGGAAATGCATTAGAGGAGAACGAAGGCCAGCATTATATGATTTTCTGCCATTAGCAATCGTAATTCCTACAATTGTTGCTAAACTGGCCGATAATGTCAAAGCGAGGCTTAGGTACCTTACTTCACTCCGTTATCATCGTTTGTAGGTACCACTGAAACACTTTTAGTATTTTTATGTCATGTACTCTTTTAGAAAATACACGCTGCGATGCCTTGCTATTTATTACTAAACATAATACTACTAGGGATAAATACATTTCATGCATTGCATACTTCATTTATGCACTTGTGTAGTAATATAGGAGTATACGCAATGCTGCTACATGGAAGATGATGATATATGTAATACTTAGTATAATACCAATGCAAGGATAAGTTCAGCTTGCCAGGTGAATTAAAATTGTTACAAGGTGAATAGAAATAAGAGATTCCACCGAGTGTTCAGTTTCAGCTGAGGGAGGATTAGTCAAGATAACCGAAATCTTCTTAAAAGCACATAATATTTCATTATATGGGTACTTTGAAAATTCAAGAGAAGTTATCAACTTTTCTTTCCTCCTTGTTATGGAATTTACTTCCTTGTTATGGAATTTACGTCCGAGTACAAATAGTAGAAGGCACTTGTTAGGTATTCACTTGAGCTCAATCCCATTTCTGAGAGTCGAGAGGAGCTCCAAGATTTCTGAGGAAAGGACGCCAGGATTCTCCTTGCTCAAGTTTCGCCTAAGTGCTGAGCTACAATATTCATTTTGTATACCTAGTACTCACTCCACTTGTAATTCAGCATCCGCAGTTCCTATGCACAATGTTGATATAATAGCTAGCAAAAGTAGGCATCTAGTTTCGCCAAGTTTGCGTCTATCTATCTACACCCTACCACATTATGGAATGGAAGTTACCAAGTTAAAGTTCAGAGACGGCCTTTCAGCAAAACTTTACATATGAACTTGATTTTATAATGCGTAACCTTATTTATTGGTTTCTAGCGGAAGCGTACTCGATTGCCGACTCGACTCACTATGTGCTTGCCGACTGACTTGGATAGCAAAATACAAATGGATATGCACTAAAAAAACAGACAACTTAAAGAAATTGGGGATTTAAATACTATCGAATTTTAGTGGCGAATTATGGTTTAAATGCTATTTGGAGTGCATTTGGAGGAAAAAAGTTTTTGGGGTAACTTGGAACGAACTGGATGAGCGAGCATGACAATGACAATACAATGTTAAACAGAGTACATGAATAACTACGCGTTTTACACGAGTCCCGAAAATACAAGTACAATACAGCCTTGTGTATAAATCACATTTATCAAAATTATAAATAGAAAAATTGTAAATAGTATATAGAGAGATAGATATTGGGTGCTTTGGGAGTTGAGTGAGAAGGGTGTGGTCCTCCATTGAATTTTCAGTGGGAAACACAGAATAGAAAAGACTGGACTGGACGGGGCACGAAAAGACCCGAAAGCATTAATGCAGTTGATGTCCAACGGATCACATTATAATCTCCTCTCTTTATTTCGGAAATCGGATATTCCTCTCTCTGCATATGCATCTCTATCTATTTCAATTTTTTGTTCCCGATTTTTATATTTATTAGTGCAATGAGTAAATGCGTAATACTACGAAGAGGTCTAAGCCACCCTACCTAGTTTAATTTACTGATTGATATATTGTGATAATAAAAGCTACCTATGTGCCAACCTTCGTTGAGTCAGAAACATCTACTGCAGACGATGATGAGTCTTTCTCTGTATTTCTAAGCTGCAACTTAATTTATGAATGGGCATTAATGCACACACACACACATTATACCATACAACAGATATTATGAATATTGAATCCACGATGTGATTTTCTCGCTAGTTTCCACTCTAATCTCCTCCTCACTTCACTGCCCTGCCGCAGTGTACCTATGCAAGACACGGCTGGATAGTTGCGAATGCTTCCTCTTCTGCCCTACTACTTACACGTAGCTATTTGTACTGGATACTCCTAGGAATACATACATAGTAAATAAAATAAGAGTAGACCACGAAGGAGCTTCTCATCCACCTCTTCGTATTATGCATGTTTGTAGTTCTTCCAATGCATCTAGACCGATACAATAATTGCACACTGGTGAATTAAAATCCTCATCTCAATCAGTACACAGTGCTAAGTATACTGGCAGGTACATACAAGCACCTTCAGGCACAGAGTCCAACTTTTCGGACGCAGCAGATACAAATAATATTATGTAATAAAGATACGCTTGTTTGCTATCAAATTGCAAGGATACATGAATAGATAAATATATTTGCTACGATGATGTTCCGGACGTTTAGTATGGCGAGGACATATATCCATGTAAAAATAGATGGATAGGGAGTGCATAGGCTTTCTTGTTGTCGCCGAAATGGATTTCGCTTTGTCTTGTTGTTTTATATGAAAAGTGAGTATGGCACGTGTGTCTGTGAATTACACCCTCTGCCACTATATACGTTGTAATACATGTAGCACTGCAATTATACTATCATGCCATGTTCTCTCTGCTTACTATGCAATCACACTCTCAATTGCCTTCTCATTTCTCGCTGCACATTCCCCACCATATATTTATTTTGCCTCTAATGCGTATGTTTACAGTAGGCTATTATATTTTATGCTGTGCGTAAATGTGTATCACGAAGATCCCTTAACTCCCTATTGCATGTTCCATTTCTAATTCTATCTCTTTGCTAAAAAATTAGCCTGCAAATAGCTACTTTGACTAAATAAATACATACAAGGCATTAATCGCAATTTTTTATCCGCTCATACATTATTGACATCGGAGGAACTTGGACGATGATCTGTGGAGTAAATGATCATTAATAATTTATGATCATTTAGTTTACGCTTTGGCTAATGGCTACTAAATCCACTCCGAAGAAAGGAGATTAAGGTTATTGTCTTGCACATACTATGGTTTTTGTAGTTTATGTCAATATAATATTTTTACTAATGAACAACTTTAAATCACATTTTGCAATATTCAATATTTTTGGAGATTGTAGAAAAGTGCACAATTAAGTCAGTTTCTTATTTTGCATATTGTGGCATGTCATCACTGAGCAAACAAATTTTAGCCTGTCTTCAGCAGAAAATATTAAGAGCTATGTTGATGCAGTATTGTCATGTGGCAAGACGCGTTTCATTTCTGAATGTTTTTGAACAGTGTTTGTGAATTGTGGAATGGCGATACGCATCTAAGACGAGTCACCTACTTATTCATCAATATAAATGGAAGGAAGGAGTTTAGGCAGGTTTCTTGTCTTACTGGGAGATTGCTGCAATGCAATTCCTGAGTGTTGAGGTTTGGATATTTATTATTAAAGTAAGTCAAGTCAAGACACACAGCATTTGTCAATCTTATCTTTTATTGAATGGTAGACAGAGGAAGAAGACGAGGAAAAAATGAAAATCATTGTCACTTGATTTTAAAAATGTTTGGCTGACTGTCCTGAAGCACTATGAGATGGTGGTAAGTATATGCATATGGGAATGAGTGACGGATACTGTAAATTGGATAGTAGGGGACTGCATCGAGGATATATTCAAACAGAAATCTGGGGTATGAAGACGTTATTGGGAGAGAGGGATTCTGGAGAGCAACTTGACTTGACATGACATGACGGGACGGAAGAAAAACTGAAAAGGACTTCCTCAGAAAACTCGTGACCTGAAACTCGTAAAGATGACAATTGGAACGACTTCCAAATGTCATGTCATTTAATAGTGGACTGGACCGCGAATTGCAGCGACTCTCAAGAAGTTGTACTTATACAACGCCTCTTACTCAGGCAGTTCATAATTTCAGTGTCTGCTCTGTTCCATTTGGAAACAAAGATCTCTTTCTATAAAGAACGGTGGCATTCTCAGCTAAAACATGCCAGGCAGCACACAGCACTCGGAAATAAGGAGCTCCATTCTATAATTGTCAATGGAAATTCTCTTCGGTCTCAACTCGTACATTCTTTGTCCTCTATATGTGAATGAGAATGCCCCGATATAATAATTGCAAATACCAGAGGAATATTTCTATTTGTATGGCACAAGTTACTAGCTCTGCTGTGTCTTATTATTAGTAGTGGTGGATGATAAAGGATGCCAAACTGCACTGATTGTCACGGCATGAGTGAGGATAGTAGAGCTAGAAGGGTATATCGCAGGATTCTTCCAAAGTCAAGTCAAGTCAAGTGCAAGTCAAGTGCAAGTCATTGGATTGGAGTCTGACTGACTTGGAATGAGACTTGTGTGTGTCTTAAAGTATACAGCTAATATACTAAGGAGTATCACTGCCATATGCACATACACAAATACATGCATAATAGAATGATGTGTGTGTTGTGTGAAATAATGTCATGTTTGGATTGGTTGGTGTTCTGGGTACTTTGTGTGTAGATTTTAGATGAGAGGATGGGAAAGATGGGATGTGAGTTGGAGCGGATGATGATTGTCAGTCCGATGGATGGAACGGACCGAGAGAAAAGTTAACGGCCGAGTGGAGACGAGAAAAAAGTTCCACATGTACACCTACACACAACGACACATCTCTTGCCTCCGACGTATCCAATCACCCGAGATGAGAGTCCGATTCTACTCATTTCATAATAAATTATGTGAATGCAATGAAATCATTTTAATGTGTCACAAGGTACTCACTACTTACTAGTACATAGGAGGGAATTCTGCAAAAACGTTGTCAATTAAGTAGGAGTGCGAGTTGGATTGACCATTGCATGTGAATAGGAAGGAGGTGGCAGAAAAATTCTCACTGCACTCACATCAGAGCAACTGGATTTGAAACGAATTGTGCTTGAATTGCTGTGGCTTCTTCGCCTTTCTACGGGACATCACATTCGACTTTACTGACAATGAGTGTACATTGTGCATTAGCTAAATTTCCCACTTCTAACTCTTCGTGGAGTCACTCGAAAGGAGCTCGACGGATTTGGCCGGACTGGAATATTGACTTGCCATGCCACGACCTTTCTTTCCTCCGCATTGTTGGAGTTAGCATCACATACATTCGCTATCTGCTTGGTGTATTATTGTCAGACATAATAAACTGGCCAACAATCAGATTAGAATAATACTTATGACTTCTGCCTCGACTTGTTACACAAAGTCAATGTAGATATTATTTAATTCCTCTGTGTGCAGTATACCTGGTTGGGATTGTCTAGGTAGGAACTGGATGGGACAAAGTCTCTGAACATAATCAACTACTTAGTGCACACAGAAGAACACAATAGAATGGAACGAGTAGCCAAAAGAAACAAAACCAGTATGTAGGGACATCCAGGGATAATAACTACTAGATGCTCTGGTCATAGTCATATGTGTAAATGCATAAAATTATGTATGTACAGACAGATAAAGATAAGTGCCTAGCCAGCACAATGCCTAGCAGATTTACCTACTTACTTAGGTACCCAGCCACTTTATGGACATCAGTGTAGTAAAGCACAGTGATATCGTGTAAGCATACCCATGCCAGTCTAAACGAACAGAGATACACATAAAGCAGAAAAAGGAAAGGTTCCCATGAAAAACATAAGAAAAAACTTGGGATTTCATGTAGCTGGCCTGGCCGGACTGGAAGTATATATTCACAGATAACACTTACACATCGATCTACATAAGAAATCACATAATGCATGTACACTCTCTCTTAAAGCACTAATGCTATGTGGGTATCTACTCAATGCTACTTATATGCACCGTACACAAATGTAAAAACTTGGTGAATGAATAGAAGAGTAAATAGGTAACTTAAGTTATTAGTTGGAATATGCAATGCCCCGTTGAATATTCAAATGGGATGGAAATCCAACTTGCATTGCATTAAATACTTTTGGAAAAGAAAAAAGGGTCGGACAGAGAAGAGGCAGAGGAAGGCAAGGCGAAGACTCCAAGTCCTTACCTACCTCAAAGGCTCCCCTTTAAAAACGGTCAGTTTTTCTCTAACCTCCAAGTTTTTTTGCCTGGCTTCGCTTTGCATATAATATTTAAACATTCATGAACTCATAGGCACTTGTGTGTACATATATTACGTGAGTGCAGTTTGTTTGCATTATGAATTGAATGCTATGGGTTTTCACTTGTGATCCTTATGAAAGCAAGTACCTACACAGGTAAGGCCTGTCTGTCTTAGGCTCTTGCCTTCCTTGTCTTTCCTTGACTTAACTTGACACGAAAGGAAAGGTTTCTATCCAGACCACTTTCCATCCCGTGAAATTAAAGGGCAGGACGGAGATACAAAGTTTTTTTCAGTACGAAAGATCACATCAGACAAAAACGATGACATTAGCATAATATATCCATGCATGTATGCTCTGTGTTGTTTTTGTTTGGTTTGTGTCTGTATACTGGGTAGAGAGATGGTTTGTGACTCCTATATCTATATAAATATACGTATTCATGTATAATCATAAAAACACTTTTACATAAGTACAAAAGAGATCTGGTCAGGTCAGGTCACCCTCTTTTTTCTGGCTGATTCTGCTCTCATTTGGTATGAATATGTCCCTTACGCCAAGATGTGTTAATGCCACGTATGTATATTTCATGTAAAACGAATTGTGAGCAGTGAGTCGGACGCGGAGCGGGACAGTTAGTCATTGTATGTGAGTGTGAGAAAAAATCCAAGATGTACAAGTACGATACGGTAGCTAACATTTGTATATAAATATCTTCTCTCCACCAATCTATGGAGATATCTCGACGAATGTGAATCTGAATAAGGACGGAAGGGAAATGGAACGAAATGAAGGGAAAATGACAATTATTGAATGGCATTCAGAAAGAGTGACAGATAGATTCGTTGGACAGTTAGAATTTACAAAAAATACCTTACCTTGCGCGATTCTCACTGCAGGCATTTTAATCCTCATTTTGACTTTGAATTTAGAGATCTTTCAGATCTCCACTGCTGACTTCCAACGGAGTTGCTGAATTCTATGGGCTTACTTTATTTATAACTACTTTTGTCCGTATCGAACTAACTAAGATCCTATGGTCTTCGTACACGAACCTGAATGTTTATCTAATCTAATATGAATCCAGATCAGATTATGGTTTTCACTTGATATTATCAGAGATTCGGCATTAAAATGGTCGACAGACAAATTAATGTATTAAAGACTAATCCAACGAGTTCACAGATATTCCACACTATGTACTCAACACACCGTGTTCTTGCATAAATTATACAATTGATTAAGTTCCCTCATCTTGTCAAGGTTTTTAATCATTTTTCAAATATCCATTGCTCCCCCGAACGGCTAATTATTTAATTGTGCTTAATCCTTTTTCACAAATTAGGCAAATTCTGTTTTTGGAGCCAAATAAATGTGCAAACTTGCCCAATAGAGTACTTGTCATTGCTGATTATCATACAAATGAAGCATTCACTAAAGTGTCCATCCATACAGTTCTATTGAAATAATTTAGCTTAATTCACAACTAAGAGTTGAATGATCCTAAGCTGAAAAAAGTTTCGAATTTAAAATTTGCGATGTTTTGTTATTCTCCGCAGTGGTTTGGTTGTGAGTATAAGGAGTTCAAGCACAGGGCGATGTCCATTGCCTATGGTACTCAAGAATTGATTTTCTTTTGCACTTGCACAACGGCAAACAAAGTCACGTACAATTCCCAACTTTCTTAGCAAAACACAAGCTATTTAGTTTGTCGGAAAGTAAGAAGATTATTATTGAAGTACCTATCTTCAGTTCTTGTCAGTTCATACATTAGCCAACAGTTTATAAACAGACAGGTATATAAAAATGAATGCAATTCATTTAGAAGTTTGTTATGTAGTAGTTAAAAATGGATACACGCAATTGTTAGTAATTGCCAATTTTGTATGTATATTTCTGGATCAGTGTGTAGTTATTATTTCAGACTGGACAACTAAGTCGACAAGTTTGTGTTGCATGTAACCGAGTTGCTGTAGTGTAGAATCGAATGAAATCACAATGCACAGATAAAGTGAAGACTTGTGTGGAAAGCCGAAGAAACAAAACGGCAAAAGAGTTGAATTCACCGACACAAAAATGGATGATCAGGATAGTTCTGATTGTTTGGCGACAATGAAATCTGTCGAATTTCTAAGCACTTGACCAAGGGAAATGAAACGGAGAACTGGGATTTGCAGATGCATAGCACTGATGGGACGTTTGGGTGTCTTGTTTACAATCGAAAGAAGAGGAGACTGGGACTGTAGGCATATAAATCACTGGCACTCTAATAATCCAGTTTTCAACTCCATTTTTGTAGACTGAGACTGAGAAGGACAAACGAGGATCACCAGCAGGACAGTGCAAGTGTATGCAAATGATGCCTAGTGCACAGACAGGTAGTCACGTAAGTACATACCTATTGCAGGTAGTGTGTATGTGTACGTAGGTAGGTGGGTGATTGTGTGTCCTGAGACAATGACTATGGTTTACTCTTATCACCCAGTCGGGTCCAAGAATGAATCACTCACAGAATCAAATGCTAATTGTTAATCGAGCCAAACACTATCTGGTTCAGAGAGAAGTGCACAAGGCAGAGTCAGGAGCTGGGAATTAAAAAGATTGAACTGCACTCGGAGAGTTGGCAGAGAGTAAACCGGTTCGGATTCGACTAATAAGCAACCGTTCTTCCCTTGAGTTACTTGTGATGATCCTCAGAACAATATGCGAGTGTTTGCTGTCCTGTGGCTGTGTCTTCAGATCCGACACGTTTTGGGTGAAATGAGAAAAGACACACTTGTGCACGATTGACAAGTTCGAACTGGACTTGCACGTCAGTCGCTAGTATTATGTGTGAACATGAGTTGTACAGTCAAGTAGAAGTCCACTGACAAAGGGTTATTCTTTCCTATTCCATTCTGTAGAGTTAGCTGTGAGTGGGTAGTTGGTCGTCTGTGTGGCTGTCTAGCTGAGTAGGCAATGCGACGGGGAGGAATAGGATGAGA
>JABASH010000308.1:0-44773 GCA_019776445.1 Tomocerus maximus | reverse complement strand
AAAATTAACACTGATAGTCCTAGTAAATGAATTTAATCGATTCATTGAATGGATTATATTTCGCTATTTATAGATTTTAAAAGCATTAATAAAAAAGTGGATAGATGTGTGTATTCTTTTCAGTAGTGCCGCAATGAGACTGATGAAGAAAACATGACGACGCCACGTCCATCATCCCCACATCTCATAATCACATCTCAGAACAATTGGTAGAAAAGAATTCCATTCTGAAGTAAAGCAAATCCTGATTAGAGTTGTTTAGTCCCTAGACTTTTACAATAAACATCTCAAATGTCAGTCAAATCCAAATCACAGTTCCCTGCATCATATAGCAAAGGAGCTGAGAAATGCAACCGCGAGTTGTGTTAAGTGTCAGAGTCAGTTAACAGAACTACTTACAGGAGCAACCGAAGTCAAATGACAGACGTGCAATGAGTTGTTATATAGCACCAACGAGGCATATAAGACGGCCTTTAAGGTCGCAACAGCTAAACCTACATTCCTCGAATATACATATACGCTATTCATCATCTCCACATTTATAGTAATACTAATCCGAAAGGGAAACAGTAACAGGACATCTCAAATTCCACAAGGACTCTAGGTGGTAATAGAAATAATGAAACTTACGTTTCGCTATTGAAACGTGAGATCCACTAACTAACCACCTACTACTCTACAGAATGCAACCTAACTATACTAATAGAAAGGGAAACTAAACACTCTCCACAGGAGGTAATTTCCTGACGCTGTCTCTTCACCTACTTACAACAGCCTAAACGAAAACCAGCATATTTATACACATTTTACAGCTAAAAATTCGAAACAAAAAATTAGAGCCAAGCACATAAACCAATTTCCTTTTCATTCCTAAAATAAAAGTTCCTTATGAGATGCAGGAGCAAAAAATGGAAAGAAATGCAATTCCTTTATGTACTGATATACATTAACGGTTACGTTTATAACTTACTAGCTCTCATATTTAAAGTATATTTCACCAATTTTTCGAATTCATATCAGTGCAAACTGACGATAATATTCCTTGTACGAAGAGAACATGCGACTAGAGACAAAATCATTTATTGTTGAGTTGTAATCGGGAGAGTGAGAGAAGGACAAGAAATCTATTCTGTCATGTGAAACTAGCTTGTAGTAGTAATAAAATAATAAAGAAAAATGTTTATTTGATTCGTCTAATTATATAGCTCAACTAGCAACAAGTCACTATAATGTACTTTTAGAGATATAAGTATCCTCAAATTAGTTTCCACAGAGGAGTTTCTTTGTTATCTGCATACAAATATTGCTCCAGGATATTTCCACTATGCAATTCTTATTTTGTATGCATGCCAAGTATTAAGAAATTACAACACGTAGCTCAGTTGTTTACAAGAACTGGCAGATCTGTTGCAGTTATTTATTATTGTTAGCTATCATGATTAGGAATCTAAGATCACTCAGATTACATGCAGATTACTAATAAGAACAGTGAACAGCATCAGTAATAAAAATCCCCAGGTCAGGTAACATGGCAAACAAATCGTAAAATCTGCTTATCTTGGCATTAGAAACATAAATATACCATTACTTCGTTGTGTCGTGATACTGATCACAGTGAATGGCCTGCAGATTGAGACTTTTCTTAAGATATCAATAATGTCAATGCATTTACTTCGCTCTATAGACTTTTACATTTACACTACAGTCAAATTATTATACTTCCCTACAATCAGAGATAAATACTAATCAGCTAGCAATTACTGTAAATTAAGGAACTATAGCCAGCCACGTGTTAAGATATGCTACTACAATTGTTCTTGCTAGCTACTACAATTAGTTACTCAAAATCAATTGCAGTACATCTTTGTGATTAAGATAATTGTCAAGTTCATTGATAAACCTTCTGCATTACAAAAGCTACAACTGAAGAACAATTACAGCAGATGTCCCATTGCTAAATTACACCATCCCTGCTACTCAAGACCAGTACGAACTAATTAAGGGGTTACTACATGAACATAAGTTCTATTTGTTTACTTCAAGTTGTCATTGAAATCTAGTATTATCCAGAAACAAGTGATCAAGTAAATAATCTGTAATAAGGAACATGTCTAGTTACAATTAATTATGCACCTTACGAATCGTCAATCAATTCAAACCAGCGCAAAGACCTTGACTTCCTTTAATTGACTATACAACCTATACAAACACCAATCACAAAACTGCATTTTCTATTTTACTGAAACGAACTATTTAGGTACTTAACCTAGAAAACTTCCCAATCTTGACTTTTTTGTCTAGTTTATTACCTACAATTTACAATTCCATTGCCAAATTATACATACACGATTTTTAGAAACCTGAACTGTGCATCTGCAACTGAAAAAAATGCCCTAAACAACTCACTACGTACTTGAAAATAGTGAAAGATTCATAAACAGTGATAACGCAAATATTATTTACAACTATTTTGTACTATGCATCATTTCCTTTGACATTTATCATTAGAATGTCATTTTTTGTATATAAAATAGTTTGCACTGTCATCCATGCAAGAGACTCAAGAGCAAAAGGTAGATGAAAAATCAATTATAATTTCTTTAGACAAGAGAGTAATGGAGCATATAGGTCTTGTCATGTTGTTGTCTTGTTAAACTAAAGACATCTTAATTTTTACAGAGAATCAAACATTGAGATTTGCATACATTCACACCATATTAATATTAACTGTCTATCACAAGGAATGCGACATTACCATCCATCTCTAGATGAAACATAACCTTCCACTAGCAAATTGACATCGCATGATGGTAAAACATGTTACATCTTTCAATTTCCTATTTTATATAGCAATAAATAATTTTTCTGGTACACTATGAATACAACAAGCTCATTCAACTGTTGTAATTGCACATTAGTAGTAGCAGAGCCACTTTTAACAACTAGGTTTGTAATAGATTTGAGAAAGGAAATTGTTATCCCCACACTATCTTAGGCAATCATTCACAATCACATTTAAATAATCAGCACGCATATCAAATTATAACAGAAAAGTCTATTAGGACGTACTCACCAATAAACGCTACCTCTGAACAAGTAGAGAAGTAGCCTGAAGTAGGTAGAGTGAATCTTACCAAACCACTTAGAAGTAACGGCGCATTAATCATATTAGTGTCTTTGTCATTAGAGTACACTTGAAGAAAATCAAGCATTGGATTTGACAGATGACATTTACTTACATCTAGTAATGCTTTGTAGTTATAATTGAAGTCGTGTGTGGCACAGGTAAGTCGTATGTCCACTAATTTCCACGAACAAGAGGAAGAGCGGAAAATCGAGTTTGATCTTATCATTATGAAAATGACACAAATACACAGACCCATGACATTAACAGATAGCAAGGTACTCATCAAACAAAAGATTGACAAGTACAGAATGAGGTCAAATTGACCGCTTTTCTGTCTTCCATAATTACAATTGTTCCCAGAAAGGTGCTAACAAAAGCAGAGAATGAACATGAAAACTGTGCAATGCAACACGAAGATGTATTTATATTTGTACAATTATTTAGTGCGACGGATTTATAATTAAGGTTATTAACTGTCTATCCTGTGTTTCAGACTTGAAATAGTTGCTAATGAATTTCATGTTTGGTATGTCCTATTTATGTGCGGAGAGTGAAGAAAGCTATTCTGGGTATTCCCATTTCAAAGAATCGTAAATAAAATGACAAAAAATTTTGTACAAATAGTAGACATATTAGTAGTGATTTATATGTTAATTAATGTTTAGTACCTAAGCAGAGAGCCTTGAGAGCTTACGGTAGGAGTGACGACAGTAATACTATGATAATGGTATGGAAAAACGGCTGCAATCCTGTGATAAATTGGACAACCAACTGGTTTCTATTTTGCTATCATTTCATTTCATGTCTACCCCATTCCAGTAGTTGATTCTTAGCCAGCGCCAGCTCTGTGCTGCAAATCACACACATACTTCAACATTTCTTTAATCTTGCTCAAATACATATCCCGAGATATTGAGAACAATGAGAATCTCTTGTGGTAATCTCTGTATAGTTTACTTTTAACTCAACCTACCATTCATTTTAATGTGCATACAACATGTTTGTAATGAAGTACCTACGTGCACATTGACTCTTGTACATAAATTAACTCCGAGAACACATAATCCAAGAATTCGCGTATGGTTCAGAGTTCATCTTAATAAACATTGATTTACATGCCTTCGCCTAACATAATATATCTATGCAAAATACGTTATCATAATCAAATTACATATTGAGACATACTTATGTATGAAATAACTTCACGTACCACTTCATATTATAGGAATAAGAATATGCACTTCTCAATGCTTTACATATCTACGCAAACGTACAAAAATTATTTAGATAGCCTAGTCTGACTTCTGACTTGTTATACATATAAATCATAGCGTGGAAAATCTCTTGGCGCCCACAACGAAACGGCATAAAACAAATCACACAAATCTAGTGCATTACTAAATAATTTATTAATGATTAGAGCCACGTACATAATTATCTTCCTCACAATCATTTCCTATACTTACTACCAGTGTAAATACACAAGCAAGATTTAAATTCTCAAGTTTCAATTGAGAGAGAAAGTTTACTTCAGATTAAATGTAATATGCATGAATGACCCACAGGGCTAAAGGAGTTTCCGATGCAATTCTACTTACCATGTAATTCCTTATTGACAAATAAATACAACATGCTGGCATTATTAACAGTTAATTAGATCCATTGATATTACATTAGGTATATTCATTACTTCTGTAGTAAACCGACTCAATTCAAACTATACTGCATCAGACAAACAATTGTTTAGGCTACAAACTTTGGAAGCGAGAGCATGTTCCAAATTGCCTGTAAAAATGTTCAACGCGTACCTATGCATCGTTATTTCGTTGGTACATCCTTTAAATTGCTTTCTATGTTGGTATTCTGTTACATTTTAAATGGACTTGAATTATCTAGAAGTATTTCTAAACTAGAATGGTGCATTCTACTGATAAATTGATACATACCTATGTATCTATTGAGAATAGTGAGCATCTGATTATCAGCATTTCCGATTTCATGTTCAGTCGCACGAAATAAGTGATTTCTTAACATTAAATAACATCATTCGTGAAAAAAACGCAATGTTTTCCTGTTTGGATGCCAACCCTGAAGACATAGTCTGCTGGATGGAAATAATTGTTGCAAACGAGCAGACACACAAGATAAAACCTGAAGAAATACAATTTCATATTACTTACCATTGTACTATGTAATGCTTGTGTAGAAATATGATAACGAATGGAGAAAAAACATTCTGTAGAATGTAATCTACAGAATCTCTCTTTGAAAAGAAAAGTGTTATGATGGGCAGTCGGAAATCAAGTTATATCGAATCAAATGGAAATTCATTGTCGGGGGAAGAGACGATACATGAAACAGATAATTACAAAGATACGACTTACGACAGCAAAAATGTTCTGGCTACGGCAATTGCAAACAAATCTCTATTAGGACGTATGTAGGTGGAAAGGTAGTATCTATTACGTATTAGTATTGTAGATTAAATATCACATCATGAAATTCGATAGCACGGAAAGGAGGAAATGAAATAGGTATCTCCACTCTTAGTTCGGTGCCTAATCACGTAATCAGACCAAGATTCTCCCTCACAATCTTCAACATTTAAAACATAATTGCCGTATACAGCCCTATTATTTGACAGCATTACCTTACATCACAAAAAAACATGCTGGAAGAGGTGCAAGTATTTAAATGACTTTTCGTATTCTATACGGAATGCTAATTTCCAATCACATCAGTGATAAACACGGCTTTGGAAATCTAACATTTGTAAGTGCAGAGTATTAAGCATCTTTAACACAAGCAAAATTTCATACATTCTTGCATACCCGAGTTAGACTAATACTCAAGCGCTGAACATATAGATGCAGATACTTACAATCTAAAATGATAAAAAGAATCAAATATTTCACCACTAATCTTTACAATCTGTTTTTCTTAATTAAATAAGTCGGTCAATCGAGTAATATTATTTACTGAGTAAAGGTAGAGCTTTCAGTTGATCTATTCAAAACTGCTAGAGATTTGATTGAATTTCACTCATGAATTTTGTCAACCATAACATAACTTGATAGCTATTTGGGAAGGAAGTAGAGTTGCAGGGGGTATCCCTGAGTGGTAAGTAATATTAATTGTGCCACTGTCAGCGTTTAGTCGATTGGTTCAATTAGTATTTGGAATGAAAGGGGTAAGGTTATTTAGAATAACTTTCACAATAATATTTACTTTTATGTGTTTTTCAAGATTCAACAAGAAGGCTGCAGTACATGATGTGTACATGTACACATGATTACGAAGGTCATTGGTTGAAAATGTACAAATGTTCGTGTCCTACAAACTTTCCCAAATAATTAGCGTACAATTACTATACAGTTTACTATTACTGCCTGGGTTCGAGTACTTAAACCTATCTCAACAGCACACGAATGCTACAAAATTGAATTTAAAAAGCGAACTGTTTATTGACACATTAAACCATTTACAGGGCGCAGGGTTTCTAAAGAACAGTTAATAATTGATGGACGGGCACACCCATTGTCTGCGGGTGAAATGTCAGCAAAATATTATTCACGACCGCACAAATGTTATTTATGAACAAGTACAAATCATTTTATATCCACAGAGAGACATAAGATAAGACAACTAGAACCTCTCTCAGTATTCTTATTATTTTTTGCATAAAGACATGCAAATTACAAGTCAAGATGTAACTTTGCCCAACTCTTCCATATCTGCTATTCTTCTGAGAAACTTCAGGTTACAAGTTCCAAACGCCTAGTAAGATTAATCTAGCGAATAACCCAAATGCTTATCTTAATCACAATGGCACAATGATAAATAACGAAGAATCATATCAAGAATGGTAGAATTTGTACTCTTTACCAAAATAATGACTTGAATATGTTTAATAATGTACTTAACCGCTTACTCTCCTATAGAATAAAGTGTTTCTCATTAGCCATGTTTGTAGAACAGTCTAAAATCTCTGTAAATTATACATGGATGGACACTTAAATGAATAGAAGACACTCAACAACAAACAAACTCCCCATACAATCGCGGGTCATTCATACTTATAGTACACACAAGCAAACTGCTAAAGTACATATATTGATGTAACCTTCTAGGAACCACAACCATCATCAACTTTCAGAGAGATCCGATGAGCTCTGTTCTCATTTAATATTTACTGAGAAGATTGTGAACTCTAGTCAAAAATAATTCAGGAGGAATTCTGTTACAGATCTCTGTGTAAGGGCATTTGGCGGCAAAACGCTCTTATCCAATAAATAATAAAGTCTGTGTAGTAATGTAATGCAATGCATCACACCACAAAACGGAACATAACAGAAGGGCCCCACGAAGCATAAGTAAAGTGAAGCAGAGCCTAAAATAAGCTGTTTTACACCGCACATCACATCACACTATAGCAATTGTAGGAGAACTATGTGGCCTGCATTGAATACTAAAGTAATTGACATGACATGAGAGAAGACTACACTAAACTACAGTATATATATAGCATTTCAAAGCACACGTTTGACACAGCACGAACGAATCCGTGAATCTACCCTGCCCTATATATTATTAGCTCAGGCACTCTCCTGCCCTTCCTCTTAGTTTACTCCATAAAATAAAAAGCAACCTGCCTGTCCTTTTCTATACGCAATCGGATAGAAAAGAGTGAGTGAGAGAGCTCAAACTTCCGAAACAAAACCTTTCATCTCACAATAAAATATGATAATGTGCAGCGTGCTTTACGACGGGGGTTGAAATTCACCACATCACTAAAATCACGGCCAATCTGGCCCATGCCAGTTCAACTTAAGGCATGAATGAAACATTATTAGAGCTTATTTCCCTGCGTGCAGAAAAGAAATCCCATCACATGCAATTCATACCTATATCAACTCTGATATTTTATTATTACTTCTCAATCCGGAATTGCCGTCCTGCCTGCATCTACCTAAATATTATCGTTCCGAGGAGGGAAGGATATTTCATAGACACAACACACAGGACTGGACATAGAATATAGGTAACACACTGCAATTGGAGAGAGCAGATGTTTGTTGGCTTTGGCTCATGCTGCTAGTTTTCTGAGTGAGCTCATCTCGTCATGTCTCCACATCTGTAAATTATCATTCTACCCTTCCCAGTGTGCACAAATATTACATTAACATTATTATTACATTTATCCTACAATATTGCATCATATAACATATCTTCCTCACTCACCATGTCTAATTCTCTTCCTATGTTTCAATATCCATGCCTCCATACACTCTATATTATACTCTTATTTATTCAATTCAACAATGAATTAGGGCATGAACTACCTAGGGATATTTAGTTTAGTAGCTACAAGATAATGGAAGACTGCAACAGTGCAAGCACAAGTAAAGTCAACCTCAACCACACTTATGTACATATTAATCATAAGAAAACATCAGGTTGACTTTAGGCCTTCACTTTACATCTTTCCATCTAAATTCACCACTGCTTATTTTCAATTAACTAGGCTCAAACTCCAGATAAACCATACCATACCACAAATCCAAACAATTAAACAGTAAGCGGTCTGTTCTTCGTGGGTGGACGTGAAACACAAAACGACAAGACACACTCAAAACCCATCCTACACTAAATGCACTAAATCTAAATACACCTAGTGGGAAACAAACAACTTTTACATCGTTTCTTGATTGCAAATATGTATCAAGAAGGAAGAAAATGAGAGACAGGGAGACACATCTGATTGTCAGAAGAGTAACCTTTCTGATGGCTAGCCTAATTCCTGTAAGATAAAAGTAACCCCCGAGATAATTACAAAAGAAAGGACAGTACTCAAGAATAGACACAATGTTATCATCACCACATTGAAAATTGAAACCATAATAGTTAAGAATCTAACAATAAAGTATTTTCTCAGGTAAATGTTTAGTAGAGACTATTCTTATTTATGTGCAGACATTAGAATTCATGTAGACAGGCAGTGGTACTAAAGAAACTAGGATTCTCGAGATTATAAACTAAAGACTAAGGTTTAGTGCTATGTATGAAGATATCTCCTTAATGTTTACTACCCACAGAGGCAGAGTCGAGTATCTTTGAGTATTAGAGCTTATCATTGATATTGTGTATTCCCCAAACCGAAATGGATAAGGGAAAGGTTCTTTATGTGGAGTCATTGAGTTAAATAGTTAGGGAGTCGCTGGATAGTTGATAGAAAATTACACAGTTACTTAAACACACACACATAGACACAAGACACATAGGATAACATAAGTAGAATGTAGTAGAATGGGACTAAGTAGTATGCAGTAGCAGTAAGCAAACCATGGCACTTGAGAATATGGTTAGGAGTAGTGAGCATAACATCACATAACATAACCCTCCATTCAGTCTGCATTTCGCCGGGCTTGAATTCAGTTCATACTTCATCTCCTCTCCTGTTCAGCTTCATTCAGCTCCTGTACTCTGTCCTGTCTCGTCTCTCCTCCAGTGAGAAAAGGACCACATACAATTATCAATTACGACCCGAGACTAAAGAAGATAAGCACTTGTTAAATACCCTGGCTGAAAAAAAATCGAAGCCACACTCTCAACATTTTGTCGCATTTCAGCAAAAAAAAAGAAGCCACTTATTGCAAAAGTAGAAATACTGGAGCACACGCTGGAGCTATAATATTACTGCAACACTAAACCAAGAATCTGTGAAATCGCATTAACTTCTGTGAGTTCTTCCTTTTGTCTGTTCTACTCTCGCCAGTCATATCATAAAACAATCAACAATCTACATCTGTAACCACTCTGACATTTACAATAAGCCTTATAGCTTCTAATGATCTTCAATCTTTAACATACCTAATGAATGATATGTCTTGAACTAATCATATATTATATAAGATATACAAGAGACACAATTATACCAGCCAAAACCACAAATTACTGAACATGACACAACACAAGAGAGATTCCTAACACTTTCGACTTGTTGAGACTTAAATCCAATTCTGTGCAACTTCTCCTAGTAACTTGGTTGATTCCCTTTTCGGATCTCTCTGGTGTGCATGAGACGAGAACGGAGTTTTCCATCTCGAAGTCTCAACTGGAGCGGGACACTATTCCGTTCAACTATAACAAGTGCACTATTAAGTATTCCAATATACATTGTTTCGTGCAAGTGCGAGTTGATACCCTCAATGATAACTATTTTCTAGGATACCAACAAGACCTACAAATATCTAAAAGGGAATTCACTCTCCTTTCAGAAATCTCCCTGGCACGTGTCAACAAATTAGTCGAGACAATTGCATCGCTTAGTCTCAACGGTAAGTTAATTAACACGTGTACTAAATAACCGGAAACTAACCCTTGGAGACTTTCATCTAAAATTAGCAATCTGATAACAGACTCATAACAATTATCGTTATTTCGGAAATTACTTACATCGTTACATTCGCATAATTCTGTTACTATTATATCCAATATTACAATCATATATACTTAATTCAAGTTTAATCATCATCATATAGTTTGTGATTTATGATTACTTCCCCATAGCCCACTTTACACCAATATGCAAACTAATGTCAGCCCATTTTCTATTATGATGTTACTTTCTCCAATTGAGCTATATACAGGTGTACTACCTCTGAGTACATTACATATATGTATAGTGTATAGGTAAATAATCTCTGTTTACCCCGACTCTATGTAATAAGGCTTTATATACTATATACGTTTTGTGATTACGTGTGTCTTTTTGATCTCAGATACATTGATCGGGTTTCCTATTTTTAAAAAGGTTACTGTCACCACCAAAGCTTTGCAAAGTGTAAACTATCATCAAAGTAGATGTTGGGGTCAATGTAAGACATGTTGACATCTGTCAGTCAGAAGTCAGAAGTGTCTGTTGAAAATGTTTAAATTGAATGAAGCATTTACGTGGTTTACTTTCTACAAATGCACAACTAAATAAATGACCTGAAAAGCACATTTTAATAGTTTATACAAGTTCTTATTATGAAAGTGATAATGAGAGGGAAGATGAGGCAGTGTTGAAAGTGCATATAAATCAATAGAGATATGAGGGCAAATGGGAGATGTATGGAGTAAATCTTAGTAAAGCCAAGTTCCATGACATAACAAACAATATAATAGGTTACTTGAGTTTGCATTAAGTTTGTAGAACGGTATAAGGAATGACAGTTAGTTAGTGACATTAGCAGTACGAGAAATTTGCATTGAGTAACTGGGATCTGATCTTGAAACTGATTTAGTGAGGAAGAATTTATCCTTGGTACTGCTTGATCCTCATATCTCGACTTCACAGGAGCATTCTATCTCCACAGGCACTCAACTTTGAATCAAGCCATTCATAGTTCATTCCTTATACTCCTGTTATTTATTAGACTGCACTGCATTGCATAACAACTTCTCGTGAGAATAGACTATATATCATATACTCCCAATAAACTATTCAATTCTATTCATCGACTACACTCAGTTCAACGTTTCTATCCAAGGCAAAGTTAAAGGCGAGAGAGTTAAGAAGTTTCACTATACATTGACTTCTTACTTTACTCCAAATAGAATTGTTTCCTAATATACAGACATACATTTCTGCATACATTACACGTAGATACTTAGCACTAAATACTTCCTTACCTTTCTTCTCGACTACTATAATAGATATCATTAGAATCGTGTGTAAGTTAGTAACTCTATTCTGTGGCCATCACACTCGAGCAAACAAGTAAACGGTGGAGAGTAGTAGTGTGAGTGGGTGAATTTAGTTAAAAGTGACTACTTCTTGACTTTACTTGGTTTGACATCACTTTTCTTACTCACTCCAACTCTTTCTCTCTGGGAACAAACAATAAGCACAACTTACGTTTATGGTGGCGACCGAGAGTGCGACTGACTCTTATTTCGCTAATACTTACACACAGCAGGGCAGAATAGGGTGAGTAGAATAGAGGCAGAAAGAGATCATCATATGGAATACAACTTTCAATTTAGTGTCCCGCTCCTAATATACTATCTCAAACAATAACAAAACAACTCTAGCCTTTTCAAGACATTCTTTCCCATTCATTCATTCATTCTTCAACCGTCCTGCTCTAAGTACTAGAAATGTATCTTGAAACAGAAACAGACACTTACATTAGAGTTAGAACACTTAACAAAATCTGAGGATAAATCTACACTATAATATACCCTTACTATACCTAACAAAACACGTCATCTCTCAACTCATATCTCTATTCTCTCATACTTACCACCTATACAAATCCAACAATAAGGGTAAGCCTCTCTCAGATCCTGCTGGTACACACATCTTTAGTTTACCAAGTTCAAAGAAAAGATTTCTCAAGACTGTTACCCTGGCTCACAGTTCTAACTCACAAAATCCGAAGAATTTCAAAAATAGATGCTAATGGTAATCATAGCGAACAAACGTTTCATGAAACAACTTCATAGCTCTATACTTTGACGCTTTGACTAACATTGCACACAAGTTCCTAAGTCAAAAAACTTTTTTTTCCTTTTTTGACAAAACTTGATAGTTGACTGAATGCGTACTGCAATAGTGCAAAGAGTAAACTCATTGACCCTTACAAATACAAGACAACTCTATTGCAAACTGCATAAAATGTCTTCTAGTAGTTACACTTTGAATTTTAAACGTTTGTATACAATAATGCAATATAAATAATCTATGTATGTACAAAACAACTTTCGAGACTTGATTAAATGTCACATATAGTGTTTCATAAAACATGAATGCATATCATATGCCTGTCGTGCTTTTTCACATTACCTACTATTATGTATTACTTTTTCAGCAGAACTGCTCAAGTACAAAATAAAACATTATTTACCTAGACGAAGGGGTATAAGAAAACATTTAGATATTTTCCCCTAGTATAACTTATTTACCAGCAGTTAAGACGTGAACATAGTATAGCTGTGCTTTAAACACAACTCAAGTTTGACTTTCCATTCTAAATTCCATATTAGATTAGACATACATTAGGTACTAGGATAATAAAATAGTACATTAATAGCATTTGGGAGAGTATAGGAACAAACGAGTCTATTTCTTTCCCCAGTCGTTTGTCTCTGTCCAAGTTATCGTAGGTTGTTGGTTGGTTTGGCTATATTTTGGTACATGATGTTAGTTAAGTTAAGGTATGTAGCTTGGCAATGCAATGTTCGTCGAGTCAGTTCACTTGACTTGAGCCAGTTTATACGAGAGGAGAGTGAAATGAGTCAAAATCCTTATGCTTTGCTCAAGTACGAGCTCAGCGTGCATATTGCTATTTTAAAATTGTTCTCAGGTTAGTAGACTTCAATGGAGGTTTTGAGGTGTTAGTATGGTGAAAAAGAACTTAAAGTGTTCCCCAGTTTAGGCCGTAAACGGGTCCTGAATAGAGAAGCTTAAGGTAAAAAGCAAGAATGTTGCAATATGATATATTCTTTTATTACATGGTATTACGTGTAGCTCTCTATAAGAGTCATTTAAGGCTTAGTGCCTCTCTCGTGTGGTGTGAGTAATCTTTAGAGTAAACATCCAATATGAAATGCAGCCCACGCACAAGAACTAATATTTAAAACACCTTGAAAGGCAGACGATGAAGTTTCCTTCCTACTACAGTCAAATAAATCCTTCTACGCTAAATTAGCTTCCTATAAAATACATTTCCCTTCAAATATTTGGCATATCATCATAATAAACGTATTAGCAAGGTAATTAATTTCTTGGCTTCTCTCTACCAATATACAACAATATGTATACTACAATCAAGGGATTGCTGAACATCACGCTTCACCTTTTCGTATTCAAATCATATCACTTACACCGCACGTGCCAACTCCAAACTAAATTAGTATGTCTTCACACAGAAAAACTAACCAAAGCTATGAAACCATTAGCTAGAAATCGATAAAACAAAAGATCGCATCTTCTTAATGTAATTCCTAGAAAATATTGCTCAACACAAACAATACTTTTAATGCTATATGGGTATATACTGGATTTTTTGACTTTACATATTCCCCGAACTTACATACACCCTGAGGATTGTCGTAGTATATGAAAATATGTTTAACCACTGCCACAGCAGACATTCTGAATAATAGCAAGGGTAATTCTGAGATAACTGCACTATTAAAAATGCAAAGAAACACCATGTGCATGTTTTTTGCTTCCAAAGGGTAACTGACAGGAGTGAAAAAACAAGCAAATTTATTAGTGCGTCCTCAAGGATGTCAAAAACACTAGCAAAGTCATGTAAAACAGATGACGATCTAAGTATAAGCTTTAAGATAACAAAACAAACGATTTTTCTTGTTTTTCTTGGGAAAAACTGGTTAGCATGCATTTTTCTATAGTAAAGCTACATGATATTTACCCTTACATGTATGATATTGCTAGAAATAAGTCATTTTGACCAGTAAGATCATCTCATACTGGCAAACCTTGTGAAACATTGAGTAACTTTTACTTGGAAGGACACAATAACAATTGTTATGTTCCATCTGTATATTTACACAAAGACAATTTCGTATGCAGGCAATGTCATTACACATGCTATATAATTATTAAATCAAGTCAAACCAGATGGACCATGCAGATAGCACAACTGATTTCATTTCCACCCAGTCTAGTACAATGCATGATAAAGAATCAGAGTCTAGAACTATTTTGCACATACCTACCTACTAATACAATTTCAAATGACATCAATTACAACAGTCGAATTGGAGTGACCCGAATAACCTCACGTTTACTGCTACTTCCAACTTCCAAAGCCAAACTCTATAACTCATAAACCAAAATCCAATCTCTTTCAACTTGTTCTAAATTATCTGATCAATCTTTTGCTCTGTGCAAGGCCAACAACATTTATAATGACAATACATGATTTACTCAACTCTTGTTGTTGACAGCTGCAATCTGCAACATTCATAAAAACCAATCTCACTTCACAATAGACCACCATCATCATCTTACTATTAAAAAGTAATTAGTATACTGGGAAATAACTACTCGTGATTGCAATAAATCTGCAATAAAAGAAAAAGTTGCAAGAAAGGCACAAAGAACTTTAAAATCTAACAAATGTCATCGTGTTCCTACCAGGAAGGAAACCAAGCAAACAGTTACTTGAATAATTAATACATCTAACTCTTAGCTAAATAAACTCTCATGAGTGTAATTCAAAATACAAGATAAACAGTGCGTAGTCACATAGTCACAGTATTCATATTTCGCATAGAACTCTGCCATTTTTTTTACACATAAGTGCTACTATTTAACTATCCAGCATGTAGCAGAGCTACATATTTAACATATTAATTAGGTATGCTAATTATAGCAGTTTTAGAACATTGAATTAAAATCTAAAGGTACGCAATGCAAAATGCAATCCTTTAACATCCTGCTTCCTGGAAATATCTAGCGATGCAAAAACATTTACATGAATAAGTAACCCGAAATTAGGCAATAAATAGCTCATCTCAAGATGCAAATAAGGTTCACTACTCGCTCAAGATTCTTGGAACTGCAATTACCACGAATCAGCCAAACAAATTTTCTTATGATCTGATAATAAAGATTGTAAAAGTAAAATAGGAAAACGGGAAAAATGTGTAAATGGCAACTCAATTTACAATGAACGAACAGGATTTATACATAAAAACTTTTAAATGAGTCCTTGTCCATTACACTTTGACTATATTACGCCCGGTACATAATAGATTTTGATTTGCATGACAAGAAAAACGAATACCCATGAAGCTAAAACTTTTACTAGAGAAAAACATCAGAATTTTAGCACGCAAAAATTATCCTTTAATATTCAACAAAAGTAAAGGATATTTTTTAAAAAAAATGTCTCAATGTATTATGTCATCTACATAGAAAAAATTGATTTGGAAATGCTACTCAAATGGTTTTGTATAGAAAACTCAAAGCTTATATCTATAGGTATATAATGAGTAGCAATCAGGATTAGGTGGGTAACTGACAGTGAGATGATTTAAAGCGAGGTTGAATATTGTATATGCAGATGATTGTTGGATACTGTAGACACTGTATCGACTGTATGTAGAGTATAGCTAATAAATAATACTGCACGGGTACACTGCAGTTACGCAGTCTACTGCTGTCTGTTAATAATTATCTCTACGATCGAAAGTAACAAGCAGAAATATATATGAACAACAAAGTTGACAATGCCACAAGAAATACTAACCGATTTTCAGTACAAATAGTAGGGAAGGAAACTAGGTTTTACATTTGCTCTGCTCCACTTTATACATGTTGTGTCATGTCATTCCCTGTGACAGAGAAACTACCCATAGAAAAGAAGAATTAGAGCCAAAGTAAACCGAAATAAATACCTACTATTTCACTAGGTACACAGTTCTGCCAAATTCTCAATGCCATGTAAAATCTTGACTATATATGTCATGGGACTTTGCTACACTAGTCTCACATGTACTTCCAAATTAAATATCTACAGAATATTTAAGTTCCAAACTATATATTATCAGTAATAATATATGACGTAAGGAACATTACTTGTCAAACAATTTGATTTGTACAATTAATTATAATATATATAAAGACAATTGTACACTGTACTTGCTTTGCCTATCAACTTATAATCCCATGCAACGATTTTCGGTGAATTGACCTGAGAAACTGGTCTAGAATAAAACAGGTAAATTGTTCCAAAGGCGATTTGGTCCAATACCAAAGATGAACTGTTCTGATAGTACCTACCAATGAAAAATGTCTTTCTCAAATCAACAGTCAATTAATATCAGGTTTCGTACCAATCATAATACACAAAGACAAGCATGGGAGAAAGTGTGGGAGAAAGGAGAAAGAAGGTGACAAGCATGGGAGAAAGGAGAAAGAAATCTTTGTTTTACGAACAGTTCACCTATGCCATTAGAAGTAGAACAAATCACTTCTACTATTTTAATATATGGTTTCAGGTATGTTCACCCACAACAACTTTGTATCAACACATTCAACCCTGACAAAAATAAATTATTTGAGAAAAAAGTCATACCAGACACGGGATTAAACTTTATTTTGAGCGACAAAAAAGGAAAAACATTATTAGAATAAATTCACTAAAAGATTGAGCAATTGGCTGTTGAGGGCAATAGCCTATGACATATTTTATATGTATTGTTATCCCCTTTCTACTATGATAGCTATAGTATTGAGTATTTTCTACTTTCCATCTTAACCGCATGCAATTTCACTTGTGCAACCCTTCCTTCTGTTTTGCTTAAGCCCTTTGATAAATTCTTTATACATAAAGCGTTGTTTATATAAGAATATACTTAAGTATAAGGGACTGACGGAGTTCATAGAGCTTAACATCCGACTTTTCAAATGATAATTGAACTAATGATGGTAAGGAGTTGAAAACCGAAAAGGGTAAATGCATACGTTGGTCCTTCCGTTGGTTTCAACTTCAACTCCAAAGAGTTTCATACCTCTACTTAGGAAATAGTATTCCTTATAAATATTTGTGTGCTATCATTATCCTTGTCTGAGGAGGCCTGACTAATAATACTCCGAATTGAGCCACGGGAATTACTAGAGAAGAATTAGAGTATACTATACCTTTAGGAAGGTATATAAATTACAGGAAATTATAGATAGCATTAATAAATAGTTGACAGTAAACAAACAATATTGGGTAGATGCTTCTGTAGCACTGTCACTCTCTTGTCTCCTGAATCCCTACGTTCAGTGTGGCGTTATGAAAGTGTTCCAACTTAGACTACCTACATTTGCGGACGTAAGTACCAGTGCATGTTTCTTTTCTCTTCACTTCCGTCTCAAACAGGAGCAACTTACAAAGGAAGCGACCAAAACCTCCAATCTACTTTCCATTTCATCCTTCATCCTTCCTTGGCTTTCTTCTTACTTAAATGTATTTACTTTATTGCATTATATTCTGTATATATAAACAGAGTCTTATACTAAAGAAGAAGAAAGGACAGTGGAGGACACGCTAAAGTAAGCCAAACCAAGTCAACCGAAGGCTACGCTTAGACAGAAAGCCATAGCAAGCTCATATCTTTCCCCAATATACAAAACGTACTTTCTGAAAGCTTTCTCAACCTCTCACATCAGTTCACCAAACCAAACCACCATCACAACAACCAAAATGCTCTCTCATCTCCTATTATTCTATTCCTGCCTATTCTTCTCTTCCTCCTCTCCTTCCACAGAAACTATCTTTTCTTTTCACATTCTCCACAAAATCCAACCTTCGAATGCAATCCTCCTAAATATATGTACTACCCTTTACTTTAGACCACCGTCCCTTATTTTATTATTTCACCAAACAGCCATACAAAGTACAAACAGTCAAAATTCAACAAACGAATCGACTATCATTTGTTTTCTATACCTCCCTACATATCTATTGCATTAGCAGAGCGACTTGCTCAACTTGCTTTCCTTTCATTCCCTTTCTCCTCCCCACTTTCTCCAACTTTCACTATTCTATTCAATTAAATTCTCAAATCTGTATCAAGAACACAAATCTATATCATATATAAACATTTACATACCTTCATAGTATATCAACTCTATATAGCATTACAAATGCGATATTTTGGAAATTCAACTCTAAAGGGTAAAGGGGAGAGCAGATTTATAGAAAACACGTCAGAAATTTCAATTTCCTAAATATACACAGTCAGCTTAGCATTTCTAAAAAACCAATTATTTAAGAGTAGTAATCTTCTACGTATCACAATTCAATCCTTATTTCATAAATTAAATTACAAAGTTGAAACCCAAAAAATCATCCACGTTATATAATATCCTCAGTTACTTAGTCCCAATGGCTCTGCACAATCTTCTTTTTTTATTTTCTTCTATGGCTAAGTAGTAGTATTCAACTCTCCAAAGAAATGTAGAGAAGAAGAGAAAGATTCTTTTAAAGGAGTACAAAGCTCTTTATGATAATAATACACTATAGCACAACAGCATTAATACCATAGCAGAGAAGATTCCTCCTATTTCCATGTATAAATAACAGACATAACTGGACACAATCTTCCATTAGACTCCTGTAGCATTATTCGATTTAAAATCACTTTAGTTACTCTGTTACCCATTGTGTAACTCAAGTTGGAATTTTCAAATGAGCTTTCCCATTTTCCAGAATTCTTAAGACTTCTCAATTCTACTTGTATTATTAGCAATGAAAAAAAGTCAAGATTCAAGATGCTATTCAGGATTATCACTTTATTTTGGGTGCACTATAAGGTGTTAGCTAATGCATTACATATTTATGAAACACATCCTCATGAATGGAAAATGTCTGATAAACTGATTTCTGAGTATATTTTGGAAAATTCCCATCTCCGTTCTTATCTATAGGGACTTAACTAGTTTATTTTCACAAATGGGTGAAATTCTTCCTCCTAACTCAAATCACCGTTGAGATATATCGTTTTAACGAGAGAGAATCAGACCAAACGTTATTTCTCGAAAATACAAAACTTGCTTTTAACCTTTTCTTTCCCATGCAATAAGAAAAACTCTTTTTTTACAAGAGCAAGGCACACTAAATTCTCATTACGGAAGGTTTCCCATTTTACTGACTCACAAAAATACAACCTTTTTGCACTATACTCCAACAAATCCAGGTTGTTCACGAAAAGAACAATCATTAATTTTGGGTTAAGCCCTGGGAATCGCCAAATCAGGAAGAAATAGTGGAAATACAAAGTATACATGCATATACTAGAAATACGTCATTCACCCTAACTGTATTAATTATATGGAAATAAAGTAGGTATTTGCGTATTTATCCGTTGCATATTAAACAGTAGGAAATGCTTTTGTTCTGTAAGAGAAAAAATAGGACAGTGAAACTAAAATCTTGAGTTGCCTTGAGTCTATTACTAATGAGGAACAGTACAGGGTTTGAAAATCTTTCCATCTCAATTAGAAAGCAAATTGGCGATGAATAGATTAGGAAATGAAAGGGGAATTATTTGATTTTGTGAATTCGGAAAGTCTGTATAAGTATAGTCTGTGAAATGTTTGAGATTTCGGGGCATTATAAAACTGGTAAAATGGAACTCCTCACGTACCCTGCACACTGTTGTGTGTAAGTTAACAAAAGAAGAAGATTGTAAAAGTATTGGGTAATAACACAATGGTATATTCGATTCGACATCCCAGGAGATAGAAAGAAAGAGAGGCGTAGCAGAGGAAAGGCTGGTCCAGGTACCACACTAATGCCTATTCATCCAGCATCATCCGCTTTCCCTGTTGAAATGGAAGTTGTGCTGAGCCCGTGAGCTGAAACTGACAACGAGTGAAACCGAAACCGATACATAGAGCCAAAATCGGCTTACAGCCTCCTTCCTATTTTCCTGTGTACCAGTTCAGTTCCAGTGCAACAAAAGACGAGAGTAACGAGTAACTCTCCAGCATTGTGTGCACTACTTACTACGTACACAAAACGGATAGCCTTCCCTTCCGCCTATCCCTTCCCAATACAATACATCACTTCAATTTACTATTCCAAATACGTCCTATAATAGGGACTAGGAGAAAAACGTAGCATTTTCCGAGCAGGAGAGGAGAATAGATTTTCCAAGTTTCCAGAGTTCACTTCACATTCCACGTTGTTTGTTATCCTTATCCTTCTCCTCCGATGTGATAAATAGGAGGCCCGTTGAACGACAACTGGAATACAAATAGCTGCTTTGCCTATTGTTAGCTACTACTCACCCTTTAATACTCTCATTCTTCACCAGAATTATACACAGATAATGCCAATGCTCTCTCCATGTACTCTTAACTAAAACTAATTCATACTTTCCCCACGATCCATGTAACCCGTGTACTAACACTTTTCTACACAAATTAAATCCACCTATCACCATACTACCTATTTACTATTTTACAAACCACCACTTAGACACAAAATACTTCTAAGACCCCTTAACAATTAAACGTACATAAAATTCCTGCTACCTACAACTCCAAATCCCGACAACTCATACCCATGTTGACATTCTCCGGAAAATTAAAGACAACCCTCTCAGACATTTACATAGATCATGCAAATCTTCTAAAATGGAATACCAATTCCAAATACGCTAATGTCCTCAGAAAGGATTTATATGTACTATACTCTGTATACACTATGTATCTATATAACAGTATAGTTAACATACGACATACACATATATTAGACAGAAGTAAATAGTTCTTTGACACGAGATGATATATGCAATCACGCAACGTAAAATCCAGATAATGTATACACATGAAACTTTAACAGTACTGGTAAACAATCTTGGAACTTCGTCAGTAGTGAATCACAAGAAGTAGCGTGGTACATTTATTTACATGACAATGTTTGATGTGGGTTCAGAAAATCAAACAAAGAGTACACATTATTCATCCGTAGTTATCCGTCCAAGAACTTTGTACGTATTACCTTCTTATCAGGTTAAATACTACATATAAAGAAGTATGCAATCATAAATAACACTTTGGAGACCCAAGGGAATTATGAGAGCAAAATCTTACGTCTAAATCATGGTATAGTGTTATAAGTATGAGTATATTACTGTACTGTTGTGCAAGCTAATCTAAAAACTTGAGTGAAACGAAGCAGGTATATTGGCAAACAACATTCACAGAAAGTTGAATAAAATCAAATTACATCAAAGCTAACAGAAAGAGAAAAAGCTTAGTCAGGCCACGCTAAGTTACTCACACAAATAGCGATAAAGTCGAGACGTATATCACTCACTATACTATGGTGTACACACACATAAGCAAACATCTCCCAGACTCCTCTCTGACTTATGTATATTCAGTCAAACCCTGTATCAGCTTACGTTAATAGGCATATCTTGTGTAATTATTTACAAGTCAAAGAACTATAGTACAAGTAAGTTTGTATACTTTATCATCATGTCATGTCTCTCTAGTCTGTCTGTCAAGACGAATACAAAAACACAGAAACTATTCACCAACTAAAGTAAAAGTCAGTTAAAATCTAAGAAAAGCTTTGAAATTCTATTCCCATTCCTAAACTCAGTAAAGGATGCCATTTTAATTGCTTGCTTTACCAAAGCGAAAGGCAAACATGTAATTATACACCGCTCCTCCTCCAGAGTTACACACTGCAAAACAAACATTAAAGAAAAACCAAGAAACGAATTTCCTTTCTTTCTCCGCTGTGGTTTCTTACGTTTCATACATCCTTTGAACTAAACATTCACTAAGTGTCTACTTCTTATTTAACTCTGTCTTATTATTAACTAGGATTACACAACCAAAATACCGGACTTTGTGTCTCCTCTACTTTGTGTCTTGTCATCATTCATTCATAAAGATTCCTTTTTCTATTTTAATCTCTCTAATATTAAATTGCCATCCCAATTATAGCAGATTACTACACGAACTGAATTTTCCAAAAACATTCCTTACATTTTACAAGATCAAGGAAGATACTCAAATCCAGTAGTGACCTTGCATAATATATTACAAATAAAAATGGTCTAACTAAATAGGTATAACATTACAGTACTTGGGTTTAAGGTTGGATTGTGTTCTGCAATAAGAACTTGACCTAGAGGGTAATTTTTAGCATTCCATTTCGAGTTATCTCTATGTACCTTATTACATGGTGACAATGGTACCTACAAATACTAGGATTTGCATAAAAACTTTCAAATGTTTCAAGTCATAGGTAATTGCAAATATATTCACTGCTTACGAATCTAGATTAATATTAACATTGATTACAGACACTTTTGCGTTTATCCAACAAATTGCGTTAAGCAAGACATATATTTTAGTTCAAGTATAGGTAATGCACCTTCTGATGCCGATAGCATGTAAGTAACATGTAATGTTGGAACGTAATCTGTACAGAGATATTGTATATTATTATAGGTATGTACTTATGTACTTAATCCATATACAATAGTAAATACGCAAAAAGCATATTGTTCTTCATTTTTTTTATATGTATATGTATTGGCACTATACCTATATATAGTTAATAGTAGAACTACTTAGCCCAGAAACAATATATTAGTATTTAAGTTACCTTGAGAGTAGACATAGTACCTTAAGTTGTAGGTTATAGGGTATGGGATCTAGATAGTTGTAGGAGTAGTGCCCTACAAATAGGTTAAAGTCAAATCAAGTGAGTCTTTCTCCATTCTGTGTCGTTTATATGATTAGGATGGGGAAGGCCGGTAGAATAGGAGAGTATATTACTTTCCCTCTCCCACATTGCATTGCATTAAGGAGATAGTGTAAGTTGGTAGTTACAGAGTGATCTGAGATTTAGCCTGGCATGGCACGACACGCTCTCCATTCGGATCGAACCGAGTATTGCCGGCTCGGATTCGGTTTCTAGTACTACATTACTATTCCTTCACTACATCATACTATTGACTATAAAACACATTTATATGCCCACGAGTACACATGTACGCGTCTATATAATAACATTCCTATATATGATACAGACACTCCAGTGTTATAGAGACACTTGGTGTGCATGTGTACGATGTTGATCCCATGGCATAGCAATGTCCTAGAACACACCAGCATCTAGGAATCGAGAAGCTAGGGAAGCACGGGAAAACATAGTAACCAAGCAGTCTGCAATTGCATGTGCATGCGCTTGGATAAAAATCGAAAATTTTCTGAATTCCCCGTCCTTCCTTGCTAGTTCGGGTATTGTCGTGAGGAACCGAGGGAAAGTCAGTTCTGTCCTGTCCTATGCTTTCACCCAACTTTCTCCTCTTCCTGTGTTACTACACAGATACACACACAACTCATATACAACTGTGCATTGCTATCAAACCTACCGCACTCACCCAATATAGAGTCATGCTTTCATCATTTCCCTACTCAACTCAGCTCAACTACTAAACTGTCTCTCTGTATACTGTCCAAATGTTTCAACTTGTACATCTATATACCTAGTTACTACTTTCACATGTATTATTATCTATTTTATGCCTTACCCATGTGCCAGCCAGCTAGTCAATAGCAGTAGGTAGTCATACTATAGAATATCTATGCACACGTATTTCTAGTAAATACATGTACATACATACATAGTGTCCCTACTATGCTTACTATACTACGGTAACACAATACTGTAGCTGTACACTACTATTTAAATATATTATAGTAAATCCCACCAGCAGCAAGGTCTATGTCCTAACTATATTGGGTATATAAAGTAGGCATTACATAATACAGCTATGCCGATGTTTCTAGTAGGTATGTCAGAAAAGAAAACGTAAGATAACGTAGCCCAGTTGAGTTCTGTTCAATCCAGTGCCATTCCTTATGGTCCCTTCCACTTCTTCACTCCTTTGATACTTTACTTAGTAGGTAGGAAGCAAACCACGGCTACTACAGATACCAACCACTATCTTCACTTTAGTATTCCTACTATTAGTAAATACTACCTTCCCTAAGTTCGTACTTTCTCTCCTTTACTATTTTCTCCATTTTATGATCAGTTAAAGATATTAGGCTATAAGAGTGCACATAATAATACTTATATATCAGACTACATACAAAGTACTACATGCATGTGCAAGGAACATACTACATGTCACTCTCCATTCCCTATCATCCTATTAGCCAGCTTAGCTATCTCTTTACATTAGATAGGTTGTGTCAGGTAGTGCATACATACCTTTAGTGTACCAAGTGAACTTAGCCGACTACTCAGATCCCATAACATGCTAGTAATAGCTACGTATAACATATGAAGTGTAAGTTTGTGTGTGTATAGTAAATAGTAGTAGAGAGTAGGTATCTGTCTGGTCTCGTCTGTCTGTGTCTATCTGTGTAGTAGTAGTTAGAGTTGAGTTCGACTTGTATCAGGACCAGATTGAATCCACATCCCATCCCATGCACTGATCTCGCTTTGGAAGGCGAGGAAGGGAACGTATTTAGGTGCCTGGGAGGCGAGCCTTGCAACTTGCATGGCCTAGCACATTCATTCACATACATAACAACAGAACAGAGCACAACTCACTCTGATTCACTCACTTATCTTTAGTTTACTTTTCTCTCACTCATTCCATTCGTTATTACACTTAAGTTTTCTGTCTTGCCATGGACACATGGACTCTCTCTCATGTCAACTCCTCTTTGTCCACCAATGTATCTAATCACTCTGACTATCGCACTGCATAACAAAAATCCTTTTTCCTTCCTTTCTTTTTCTTTTTTCATTTACAATTTCTTATATACTCAACATGTACATCTTGCACTACTACAACCTTAACATGTGCATACTTTCTATTTAGTACACTCAAACCACAAGTTCTCACTGCAATAATTAGATACTTTGTGCTTTGTGACTGTCTATACACTGAATATCTATATAAGTTCATTTTTACTATATAATTGTGAAGATCCTTCGACAATCTTTTGAAGCAGTGTAGTAAGTAGTACATAAGAGGAGTAGGATAACGTGGACGTGGAATCGATTAAAATTGCACACACATACACACGTAGGTTGTAACATGGAGATTACTACTACTGCCAGAAGTTTCTTACTATTGCTAGCAGTAGGTATTGCACTTAAACCTAAACCTTGTTCACGTATCCAAATATCGGAATCCTTTAGTAGTACAACGTTAAAAGAAGAGAACATGGGCTGACTTTCCTCAGCTGAAAACTTTAAAGTGACAATAATCCTTCTCAACCAACCAAGTCATACACGCTTACTTACATTACACTAAGTAAAACTAACGTACATACGTAAGCTCTTTACTAAAACAGTAAACCTCCTTTCGTACACAAAAAAACTCTTCTTTTATACTCATATACATTCTCGCACACGCACAATTTACATTGCTCTGCAGTGCAAAACCTGCATTTTATATATCATTACTTCAATTTGAGACACTCTTAATATTGTCACACAGAGAGGAAGCCTAAGCCAACTACCAAAACTTTTCACAAGGACACAGACTTCATCGTCAACCATCAAATCAAGGAGCTCTCCAGTCCAAATCAATAATCATATTATATCACACATTATTACATTATCTATAGTGCAGTCGTAGTAATAGTCAACTAACTAACACAGAAGAGAGAGAAAGAGAGAGAGAAAGAAGGATACATAACAAACTTCCCATTATACAAAGTCATGCCTTTGCTGAGTTTGCTAGATTGGATATACCTGACTTGACTTTCCACTTCCTCTTCTATCAAACCAACTTCGACTAACTTTCATAATATTCTTAATCAACTCCCTGAATATGCACAAGAGAGAGTTATACTTTTTAATTAACTAAATACATGGTGCCCAATAATAAAAAATGGGTCACTACAAATCTTCCAAGTTCGCCGACAATAATAAATCAACACAACCGATCCTCTCCGATCACATTACTCAACTAATTCACATGTGACAATACATAAAATACAAATCGCGACAATAAAGTAAACATATTACTTCCAAAATGATAATAAATAACGAAACTACGACAATAATTAATATATACAAAAGCTAGAGTATTAATATATTTAACTAATTACTATTCAACAATATCTTCATTAATATGAAAACTAAGAGATTATGACATAATTAAGGAACCATTAATTAAGACGCATAAAACGCGACAATAATTAAGGACAAACTTCACGGGATTGTTTGCCCTCGTACAATAAACTATTTATTCTAGTTACAACAAATTTAGCGTGACAATAATGGTAAGAATGCAAATCAGTTTCATTTGTGGGTGTTGAGTGAAAGTGAAAGCCGAAGAGAAAGTCAAAGCACGCGAGAAACCGCACAGCACAACGAAACGAGTACGGACCCGAACAGAACAGGACACAAAGAGAGAGACACAAAACGTGTCCTCTACTGTTCTAACCTATAGGTATGTGGTTAACTAATATGATTCACCCCCATTTTGTCAACACTAAAATCCCAACACACCCAATGTCAAAACCCTTTTTGTCAACACTAGTTTCCTTATTGTCAACACTAGTTTCCTTATTGTCAACACTAGTTTCCTTATTGTCAACACTAGAATCCTTATTTGTCAACAGAGGTATTGGGTTTTATTCATGACACTAGAATGCAGATTTAGATAATAATCAATTAATGAGGTAATAAACTAACTGAATAGCAAAGTATGAGTTTGATATGTTACATTTACACATAAGTAAATTAGTCGAATGAACAGTTAATAATCAAAAGTTTTGATATAGGTAGTATGAAAATATTTGGCACGGGTAAAACTTGAGAATCAAACACCTAGTCTCACGAAACCTAGCATGAGTAGCATGTATACTTAACGTAAGGTAACTACATTGCTCAAACCTTAACTGCGCTTTGGAGCACTTTTATATTTTTTCGCTACACATAAATTAGTGCATTAAGGTACCTAATATACAAACAAAAATGTTTGTCTTCTTGATAGAGAGGAATGCTGCACTACAGGCATTCCTAAATAATGTCTAGAATAAAGATTTGTCCACGGAAAGGTTTTTATGTGCTGACACAAAAACGTGTTGACAAAATGGGGTTGTTCCACTAATATATATATACCTGAAAATATGTACTATATAATAGTAGGCACTAGGTAAACTACTTTAGTACAGTATGTAAAGTAGTTCCTAATCGTAAAGTGAAGCTACATGGCACACTACACATTTCACACAAAACCAAATCTCTAAGTAATACTATCTGTCACAAATACAAGGTTATGTCATTAATACTTAACTTAAAGCGACCTACCTATATAGACTGAGCTAAATACTCAATTACTAATATTGCAATATTATTCTATAGAGTTATATACAAATTACCCATGTCCCGTTACGCAAACGAATACTGTATACGTAGCTTATCTTCTTGAACGCGGAGTCAAAGGTAAAACTAATAAAAGACATTGCTTCGTGAATCTATGTTTTTATTAGCACAGAGTATGAAATTTTGTAACGAATGGTTCAAGTAGATAAACATAACATTCCAATATAACAAGGTGTAGTATTCCATAGAAAATAGTTGTAGATACACCCAAGAAAAATTTGCTAGAAAATAGAAAGCAACGTAGTAGAATGTCGTAAAGTAATATAACCCAACCTATGTATGTACTGCATTATTGCCAAAAAACATTGCAATGCAATAGACTTGTAGAAAAAGTCACTTTTATATATCACTAAACAAAGGAACTACAACCTCCATACTCTTTTATATTGTCAACGGGCCCTATTCAACATTCTTTCACTTTTCTTACAAAGTAAAAGTATGTTTTTACCTCGCAAAGACTATGATCATTCTGTCATATACTTACTACATAGATACATTATTTTGGCTTGACCAATACAATAGAAATCCCTTAGAAAACAAAATCGAAACAACCTTGGGCCCAAACTCTATAAAACTCTAGAGAAAGAAAAACAAAGGATACAAGACACGCTAGCCCAACGCATCCTACCCTACCAATGAAATTAAACAAAAAGAAATCACAAAGGACAAAGAAAGCATCCTGTCTTTTTGTGCTGGAATATACCTAACAAAAACAAATACCTAAACTATTTTCAAATTGATTTTGCAGAAGATACTCTACTGTCATTCGCGAACGTGTAAGTAAAGTAACAAACACGCACCTATAATATTATAATTAAAATATTGTCTAAGTATGCATACATTATTAACATTATTCTAAAAACCTTGAAATCAATCTGCTATAACTGTATTCGCATTAGCAGAGACTAGAGTAAAATAAGAGGAAGGCAGGTAAATGTAGTATTGCAAAAATTTTAAATGTATAAATTGTAAATTAATAACTTTGGTACAAGATAAAGTATTTATGTCAGTAAGTTAGTGTAATTAAAAGTAACGCATAGTTGAGGGTTTGAGTCACGATGTTAGTTAATGAGAGTGAATGAGAGAACTGAGAAGTCTCATGCAATCTGTGTGGTATATGAGATTGTATGTAAACGAGTTGTTCTATTGTTATAAATATAAAAGTTGAACTGACTAACTGAATTGAATTGCATCTTGCCTCTCTTCCTCTCTTTTCGGTTGGATTTGGTTCTTCTGGTTTCGGGTTTCGAATCTACTCAAGTCAGTTTGTGTGTAGTGTTCTTGAGTATAGAGAGGAAAAGGAAGGAATACGGACAGGTCAAAATCAATAAATCCGTCTCTGCGGTACCCGTACCCCCGCAGCACCGTATAATGTACATAATGCACAATCCAGTGCCTCGTATGGCCTGGTCTCTGCCCTACTCTCGCCTAGCCTTGTCTTATTTCCTCCCTCCACAACTAATCGACTTAATTTGCCTAACACTCCTACAACTATTTTAACTATCATCTACTATAACCAACCCATTTGCTTTTTCATTTCATCCTCTTATAGTATACTCTCGTTTTATTTCCTACCATAAACATACCTACCAGATGCTACCTAAATAATTGTACACAAATTATTATTTGTATTTATTAACATATACTTCACTATACTGACTATTTCTTTCTTATAAGTATAGTCACAATTAAATATAATTATGGCTTTTTCCTGTTTAGATATTTTTTACTATGCCTCCAACTAACAAGCCATAAGCCTCCCATGCTCTCAGAGAACCACACAATTGATTTGAGTATAACATAACCAACTTCAACAAAACCAAGGGCAAGGGATTATTTCTCAGACACACAGAGCTCCTGTTTCAACTTTCAACACTGCCAAATACTTCAAATTGAATTAATTCCCATAGACATAGATGACACAGAAATTAGTAAACCCATACTGCTCTACAGTCCTCGCCATTTCTATCTTTAAGCCTCCTATATACTACTGTACTTACGCCAAACTAACGTTGCCCTACATAGTAAATTGAGATTTCCAAACTTAAATCCCCTTACTACACTATACAAACTTTATCATTCGCATGCAGGACAATATTTTCCCTATAATTATCTACTTTAAGACCTCCTATTTCTTAAACAATGACAATGCCTCCACATGCAAACCTTTTACTACTTATATTCAGGACTTTTCCAATTTCCATAACATATCACTCCAATATTACTACAGTTTCTCTAAAGAAAGCAAAATATATTTAAAAATATCTAACATTTAATGTCCAAAAGAATTTGTAATTTCATAAACTGTAAAAAATGTCTTTTGTCTTTAAATGTGTTCTGTATAGAAATTATTTCTTCATTTTCCTCAAACGAATTATAAATTACTGTAAATTTTCTTGCAAACTAATGTCTTACACGTAAAAATCCAATATTTTACATTACATCGCCAACATACAGATAGCACTTTAGTAAAGGATATTTCAGTACTCGATTAATACATTTCCCCGAACTTGGAATAAGACAAAAGAGGCAAACCCAATTGGAAAAACAGGATTGTGCAGAAAAGATGCTCAGTGCGAAGTTAGATGAGAGATAAGAATACAGATAAACTTTATTGTGCATTTGTGCACTTAAGTATATAAATTGCTGAAGGAAAAGATAGAATGAAATCTCATAAGAGCGTTATAGTCCATTTATTACATACATATACCTATAGTATTTAATACATATAGAGATTAACTCAATGCAGAGGCAGCATCTAGTAAGTACTTACTTAGTATGATATAAAGTGCAAACGTTGGTTGTGGACATTTCACAATTCACAACAATACCAATTACATACAGCCACACTCGCACATAATATAATACTAGCTACGCTGGCTTTGAGAAATAGTGGGAATGTACCCAAACAAAATAGTAAATATAAATGTATATGAAAGCACATACGGCATGCGTCCCTTGTTCCTTAACATGGACAAAGATATTAGTTTTTGTAATTATTGTTTCTAGAAATTACACGCTTTCTACATAACATGAAAAGTAAAATCTCAGTTAAATTTTATGGATTTAGCGATGCGCTACTGAGCACTCAAAAAATTCTAAACTTCAAAATTTTAGCCTCTGAATTACAGTGGAAAGACATGTAGAGTATTACATGGATTAAGTTTGGCCCATCAAAGGCATTATTTGTCCCTTTATGTGGACAGTCGTGTATAAATGGGATATTTATTACTATCAGCTATTCTGTACAAACATCGCTTTAAAACTATAAAATTAAAAATTATTTTATGTATTTAACCATCATTAAAAAAGCATTTTATATAATCATTATATATTAATATTTATTATTACATAAATGCTTTATGACTTTTTCCAATCCTAGCAATTCTAAAAATTCATTAGAAAATACGACTTTCCATTATTCCATTGGTTTTTTCGGACAGTTCGTTCCAAAGAAGGTTACAAGTATTTTGCGCTGTCCTGTACAATACCGCATTCCGGTAATAGTATAGCTATAGAGTAATTTAAAGAGTATTTCTTACATTGTTACTAAGTATATAGCTCCTGGTATACTGACTGAGTTTTAGTTTACATTAACTATTGCAAATATAGTGTAACTTGTAACTAACAGTTTAGCAAGCTGTAGGAGAGAAAGCCATGGTGAGCTATTTTCTCTGTGAGCTGATGTTGAGTGAGTGAGAGATGAAAGTAGCTTTACATGCATGCCTGAATGTACATACAATTGAAATTAGAAGAGTATCTAGGAGGGAAAGAACAGAAGAAGCTCCCTTCCCTGCTAATGCTTTGCCAAAGAATATTTGAACTTTACCGTGCTGTCCGCTTTGCTTGCTCTAAGAATAACTAAGTTACACTCTTGTACGGTGCATTTCATAAGTCGTGTAAACCACGAGACATGGTAAGCAACGAATAGCAGGAGCAGCCGTCAACGCAAGCACGAATAGCAGAAGCAGCTGTCCTCTTAATATCTGTAGCAAGCCTTAGTACATCTATGTAGACTGACTGTCTCAGCATTTATAATCTCTGATGCTATGCTATCTTCAATTCCAAATGTGCAGACAGGAGAAAGTTAATATCGCCATGTAATCAATCCTCATTCATTCCTACTCCTACCAAACTATGAACCACGTATACGTAAAACATCCCATATACAGACATTAAATCATATTAACTGTTATCGTATGGTTAATTTCAGCAGAGACATTAACTTTAAGTGTCTGTCTCTCTATACACCATACAGGCTATATAACAGTGAGAAATTATCAAATGGAAGTAGTTATTACATACACTCATAATAATAATGCAGAAAACTATTGAATATGTGCTGGAAAAATATCTTGGCATCTATAACTAAGATGGGTACCTAAGTAAGATAGTCTTTTAAATTAAATTAATAATAATTCATGGGTATACTCAAGAATTTAGGTTATCTATTCTTAACATTGTGTAGTGAGTGTAGAGTCAGTGGATGTCTATGGTCGACATCTTCTCTAAATTGAATTTGAAAGATTATATGCTATAAAATGATGTGTTTTTGAAAATATATTTTATAGAAATAGTGTAGATATAGAAATAAGTTTAGTTTAATTAATAATTAGGAGTAAATTCGATTTATCGTAACAGAATTACTTGAGTGAAATGTACTTGAGAGTTTTGGAATGAAGGGAGAATTCCACCAGGGATAGGTAATAAAATAGGAAACCAGTATTTTCTCATTTCATTACCATCAAACCATGCGCATCTAAAGGGGAGCTAAAGTAGGAATAAAAACCTTTTGACTCGACTACACTGGAATAGTAAAAGAAAATGAGCCGAAACAGTAAAACGGAGCATTGAAAGAAGTTTACTTCACAGAACAGTAAACGTAGAATGACAACCACAAGGAGTAAGGCAGTGAAACGTAGACAGAGCCCAGTCACCAAAAACACTTACATTACGATACGAAATACGAAACACTTACATGAAATTACAGTACTACACATCCACTCATTCATTCGCTCGAGTAAACAATCCAAGACTCAAATAGGGCTACATTGCGCCATAAAATAGTAAAATCCCTCACACCACAGTCCACTAAACAAGAGTGAAATAAACTTTTTAATTTTACTCTACTTGAGTTTACCTCTACCTTCAAAAATAGAGGTTTCTGTTAAACAGGGGAAAGTTAACTTAATTTCGGATGTTATAGGATTCTGTTTTATTAGCAAAGCCTTTTGAGACGTTGGAGAAGCTACTACAGTTAGAATGATGATACTGAACTAAAGGATATTTGCATCTTATACTACTGCATCCATAGGTCTAAGGAGTCTAATAAGAATTATTTGAGCGTAAGAAGTTGCCTCGTTGCCTTGTCTGAGTTAGTAAATTTGTTCAGATTGCTCTACTCCAGCAAGTAACACAAATTCAAATCAAAGATCGAAATTCTTGCACAGCCTTAAAAAATTCAGTAAAGCTAGCCAGCAATTTATGAGAAAACGGATGGATTTTTCCTTATATTTTAGAGCCAGCTACTTTACTTTCTGCTTCAGTTACTTGGCCTTGTTGGTTTAACTGGCCTGGGCTGACTGGTGAAGCCGACGGAGTACACAGCAGCACTACTATGATTACTTTACACACATAATACGAACCATTACCATTTCTACATCAATTGCCTCGGTACTGTAGCTTTGGTCGGCCTAGTGAAAAAATAACACCATAAATCTCTTATCTAGCCCATTATAATGGAAATATCCTAGAGAGTTGTGGGCTTCGCCTTTTCCTCTCCTTACACCACATCACCACAAACTACCAACCAATTTCCAACGAAAACCAAACCAAAGCAAACTAGAAAATATAGACAGAATAGAAAAAGGACATGATAACTTTCTGAAGGAAGATTCCTCACTCACACCAGTTATAACTATTACCCCACTCAACTCACTATTTTCATTCTCCTTCAAACGTCGTCAGAAAAGGTTTAATCTCCGCTTTTTCGGGTTCATTGCTTAACTGCTGAACTGAGACTGACTTAACTACACTTTACGACTACAAAAACTTTTACTCATTCTGAGATTTCTAACTTTTTATTATAATATACACTCTCAATTGAATGCATAATACAATACTATGGCATACTGCTACTTATAATACCTATTATGGAATGAACAGTCTCTCTACTATTTACTTCCACAATTCGATAATACATCAAAGTATAGGTTTTCTGAAGCACTTATACTTTTGCTTCGCTTTACTGATTTTTACCCGATGAACTTTACCTCCTTAAATTACGACAATGAATTGCAATCGATATTATTTTCCTAAGTAATTGCTGGTGGATTTATCATAATTTATTTTTATACGTTCTTGCATAAAGGCCAGAGGCATTTGACAACTTTACAGTAAAATGCAAAAGCATGTGTGCGATGATAGAGTCAAAATATGTTTAACAGATCTTATTGGACGATTTGCAATTAACATTTCCTTTTCTTATTATTAACCTCCAATACATTGACATGATCATTAAAACTAATTGCAAGGAAATTAGTGAGATGATGTCAATTTGGCACTACGGATAATAAAATAAAATGCAAAATAATTTCGTTTTGTCATTTCTTCTCACCTACTACCATATAACTGATCTAATGGTTATAGAAATGACAGCGAGATAGTTGTATGGATACCGAAATTCATATTTAACTTTAATACCCACTTTTAATCAATGTAGTATAATTTTCGGACAGAGTCACTTAGCTGAAAGGAGGGGTACCCGCATTATGTATGTATTGAGTACTGTAAGTATGTACATTATACAAATAATAGTGTAGAGCTTAGTAAATATAGGAAAGTGCACAATGTACAGTAGTCTTAGTCAGCAAAATTGAAGTGCAACAGTAGTAGGTTAGATTTAGTATATGAATGTGCCTAGATTTCACTTTCTCTGAGTCCTGTTCCGACATTCATACATATTTTGATGGAATTCTCAGCAATTCTCCACCAAGTTGCTTGAATTCGGCATGTCAAAACTGTCATGTTGAACAATGACCAAGCGTGAGAATGTGAGAAAAGTGCTTTAGCCAGTTGGAATAGCAGAGCAGCAGTAATAGAAGTGTGTACACGCGTATGAATCTCTATATAGTAAATATCAGGATCAGTTCTGGCTGGTTCTATTGTGTATGTATGTATAAATAATAGTGTAGCATTTGCATAGGGAGTTTGGAAAGAATGAAGAAATCTTATTTTAGAGTTCTTGTACATATATACTGTAGTACAGTTATGTTGAAATATTCTAACAACTTAATATCTGGAGAGGGACTCGACTGGATGGAGCTCAATTCGGCATGCCATACCATACCGTTCCACTTAAGTTTAGTAGAGTGCATGCCAAACCTTGTCAAAAACCTTTTCGTTTCTTGCAGAAAATTTTGTTCCACTATAAAGTATAACATTAGTGCAAAACCCATAAAGATTTAGTTTGAAATATGACATCCTTATTATAATACGGAAGTTTTGCTATTTGCCAGGGCAATTTCCATTTCTCAGGAAAGAAACTATTGCAACACGTACTCTTAGCAATTTAGCCAGTGAATAGTACACACTTCGTTCCTTCCACATTCTACTACTACTAATAATAATAACCGCTCTTCTCTTAGTCCGTCGCTATTACACCATTCTTTCACTTCAGTCTTTCAGTTTTGAATAACTTGTTTAGGCCAAAGAACCAAATTAAAGACATGTACTTCTACTTTATACTTTCCCATGACCTAAACCTGAAAGATGCACATACCTCTTTACACTTATACACTCCAACATTACAAAATACATTTCTATACAATTATAGACTTGCAATTCTGCACTGCAAAAATCTCAAGACAATAAACTCCCTTTACTTTGATGTAAGCTACCTAATTGCATAATAAATTCAACTGACATATCTCTACTCATGTTTCAAATTGCCACAAAATACATACCTCTACTAATAATCCTCAAAATTAATTACCGTCTTATACCAAATATCTCTAAAGTAAATACAAGTCTATATAGGTTTGAGTGCAATAATAAACATTCACATGCAAAAAACCATTTAATATACCATTTTATGCTTATTCATAAGGATGCATTACCAAAGATTTTTGCAAAGATGAGTAATTGCATGAACACATAAGTGGAGCAGTAATGAATTCAGTGTAACTCATTTAAAAATGAACTACAAAGAAACACAAAGTGATGCTACTTTAACTAATAATAGTATGTTATAATGCAGAATATAACATGTTTGTCTCCATAATATAAGATAAGAAAAGGTTTATTTGAATGAGGGCACAGAGAGTGATACTCCGATACGTAATAGAAGCCTCGGCAGGGCAAGCCATTCATTCAGAGCTTAATACCGCTAGACAGCAGACGACAAACTGAAACCTTATTTGGAATTAATTCCCTAATAAATTTTTATTACAGGCAAAGACTTGACAAGACAAGAGGCGCTCTCCTCGAATACAACGCTATACAGGGGGAAGAAAATACGCAGCATCATAAGAAAACATTTCTACTACTCCAAGTGAATTCTTGAGAAAAAGATACACTACAGTAGTGGTGAGGTACTGGGGCACGTTAATTCCACATTCTACATAGAAAAGTTCCATATTATAGACTAGACTGTTTAAATGTATCTATATGTATTTGGCGAATGAAGAAAACAGAAGGAGAAAGAAAACGAAATTACATTTGCTTGGAAATGTCCATGCCTACATAACAACTGTAACTGAAGAGATAAAAGGCCACTGCACTGTTCTCTTCTTCTATTGTCCACTATATGTAAATGTAGCACTTGTCTAACAATCAGTTGAGAATAGTCTACAGAATACACAGACTATAGTACAGTGTTAACTTGGGATACATCTGCTACTCTCTATAGTATATGATCCGGGTGTAGTATGTATGTGGCATACATTTATATTCACAAGAACTGACTATGAGACTGATGTGATGTGCCAGCCATAAAAACGGATCAAGATCAAGGAAAGTTTAGTAAGAAAGAGTCTGGAAAGTTCACTTGAGACTTCAAACAAAGTTAAGCCGTTGGCTTTCAGGCGGTTTTCCACTTCGCCATCAGGCTAAACCAAGGCAGCCAGAACCAGGAGCAGAGAAATACGAGACGTCGGTTAAATTTTCATTGCAATACAAGACATAGTGCAGAAAAGAGAGTACAATACTCTCTGAACATAAAACAAGTCAAACTAACAGAGAAAGGAACCCGTGCGAGGCAGCGCTATGACAAAAACCGCCCCATGAGATGAGACAATGCGAAAGATGCCTAATTTCTTATCCGTCATCCGAAGCAAAATTCCTCGCCACTTCACACAGGTTAGTTTGACATTATTTATATACCTACTCTATATTTTGTATTTATATACATCATATGTATAGCATATTATATCATCTAAGAAGATACGCTAGCTTTCACATTATTGTATTCTGTCTGTCGTAACTGAACCGTTACTACGTTGCACTGTATTGCTTAGCTGCACATCTTTAGGATCACTATTCAAATGTCTCTCCATGAGTATAATAATATCGAGACTAGAGAGATGAGAAATGTTTGTCGTACCGAAGAGTTGAAGCACAGATCCGTTCATGTGTGAAATTCATTTGGATCGATATTTTAAATAAGTTGAAACTGAACTGAATTCAACGGAAGGTCAGGTAGTTAACTTTTGACTTGAGCAATGAGCAACTTTCCGAGTCCAGTCAGCCAAATAAGCCACAGACAGTATAAAGATAGATATCACATAGATACTTAACCTTTGATCTTTACTGGAGGAAAAAGCAAACACTGAAGACCATTTGGGACTCAATATAATAGGACAGGGAGGAATACCTGTCTCATCTCATTATTTCCCCCTCCATCATTACAATTCATTATCTATAAAAGTTAGTGGAAGAGAGCTTTATTAGTTTTCTCATATCCTCCAGGCTCTTTCGCTTCATAATAATTTCCTCCTATAGATACTCTATCACTATCTGTCTGTCTCTACTGTAACGAGAGACCCAAATACTCTACCATTATCACATCACGTATTATTCGACACAAAATTCTTCGGCTTGACTCAGGAATTTATCTACTATTTCCCCATTTACGCATAGCCACACTACACCATCATATATAGACAATACGTCAGAATAATGTGACTCAAGATTAGTTTTCCTCTCACACTAAACTACGATAAGTAGAATGAATAGCGCAGAATGAAAGCTTTATGTCTACAGAGAATCTGCTTTATTACCCAGCCAAAATTATTAGAAACAAACAGATGAATTTTGTGAAACCACGACTCGCTAACTCTATATACTCCGACAAAAGATCCCAGGGCTCACGTTTATGATTTTCATGCCCATCCAAATCCACCTTCTCCCCTAATCTTCATTTTCTCTAACTAAATACACATTTAAGCATTTAAATTCAATACGCGGGTGTAGTAGCATAGGTTGAATTATACAGTAGTCACTTTACTACACAAGTGTCACAAATTCCAATTGAAACTTGTCTGTGGTAGCGAACCCAGAGTGTTAACTAAAGAATTGACGACCCATTCCAATCTGCTCTTTCTCCTATTTATCCCTAAAAGAGAAACGCTCCAAGTACTGAAAACAAATAAAGGTTTATGTTAACTGCCCACCATATCTTAATGCTATAGCTATGATCATTCCCAACTTCCTACTACTTACTACACCAAGTGGTTGGGTTTTGGTTAGAATCAAGTGCATCTGTTGCAATCAAACAAGACACTAGTTTTAACTGCTTCTACTTCACGATTACTTTTTAATTAGATATGTTTATATAGGTATGTTATTTACTATTCACACTATTCACCATTTACTTCTTCAAAGCTACACCATAAGCCATGATATCATTACAAATCCTATCCGCTACAAAAAGGAGGTAACCTCTTTTGACATAACCCTCTCACAACAGCATCATAAGATATCCTAGGACAGCATTGCACACATTGCAGATATACTAGGTACAACTTCCTCCAATGTATTTATGTGTCACTTGGATCATTGGATTTAGGAATTTATTTCATGTTCCCGAAAGGCAAATAGGAAAACAGTGCTATCTTTCGATGGTAATGATTTTACAATCTTTGTGCATGTTTCCCGCAAAATTTTAGAGATTACTAGTAGTGTATAGTGTATACATACGCACTATTGAATTTAACTCTCCGAGCCCTTATTCAACAATCACAATTGTACTTGTGTATTTGCATGTCTGTAAGCATCAGTCGGAAGACGCCAGACGCCCTAACCAGACAGACAGCCAAAACAAACATCATGTACCAATGCTACACAAAATTAGCGAGCATATCACGTTTCTATTTAAATATATCAACACATTCCACAGTTTTAGAATTAGGATCAGTGAGGTATGTTGCTACAAATGCATACTGACACTGTACATTAGAATACGCTATTTGCGCATATAATCTACGGACCATGGCTATATAGTTAATTAAAGGTAGTGGAATGTATACAATTTATAATCTGATATGCAAATATTTTCTTTATCCTTTACACTCTGAAACAGTTAGCCCCCGAAAAATATAGTTTATATCCATAGTCGCAAGTAATTGAGCATTTTAGCCTGTATTATACTGCCCTATCACAAGTGGAGCTAATTGTAGCATATTTTTCATTTGCAATTGATTAGTAGTGCAGTGTGGGTGAACATTTAAAGTTTAGAGAGTATGTAGGCTAATTTCCATAGTTTTGCCAGTCGAGCCATGTCGTGTCATTCTTGTTCTCTCATTGCTATTACCACTGCAGCACGAAGAATATATTTTAGTGTCATAAATATTGCCTAGTCGGTTCTACTCACCCATCTTCTATTTCACTCACATCCATTTGGTTCTCTCCCTATCCTACATCGTTATGGTTAGGTTACTTTACGTCACGTTATTACTGATCTGAACTGTTCTGAACCTTTCTGTCTCCACGGAACTATTAGACATCCACCACACAAACTGAGAGGATCGAAGGACTATAATGTTTAGCTAGCTCCCTTATTGTTATTACACACACTAGTCATATGTTCCCTATTCTGCCAACATGCATATGTACGAGAGTACTCCGCTAACTTCGTGAGTTCGTGCATTTTGTACATCCACTCTATAGAGTTCAGCTTGGTTCAGTCTACTGTAAAAGCTTATCTGTATTGAATGAACCGAAGAAGCTTTCAGCTTCAAACTTTAGCCGACAAGAAAACTACAAAAGTTTCGTCACCCATGTCGTGTGTGTCTTTTTAATAGTATGCTATGCTATGCAGTACAGCACTCAAGTCAATCCGCAGCATGTGAAATCCGCAATCCGGTTGTCCGACCCAATCCAGTCAGACTGACTTCCCAACTACTCCCGAATTCTATTCCTGACTACAGAAACAGAAAAATCAAAGGAGGAGAGAGACATGACCTAACCTCCCAAATTCGGGTTCACTTAGGATAGGACTTACTATTAGTCTAGATCCACTACTTTATCACTACATGAATAATACATACATTATGTGCATAGTAGATACATGCATCAACAGAGATATATTTACCAAAGTGTACACTGTACAGTATACTGGATCACAAGTCAGGAAGAAAAACCCATTCAAAACAAACAATCATAAATACATGAACACCACCCGAATAGACACTAAGCGCCAAGAGACACATCTGGGCTGTGGACAGCCATGCCACGATATTGACAGTTGTCTTGAGTAACATCATAACAAATGTCAGAAACCTCTTCTCCGCCCGAGCGCAAAAAATCTATTTCGGAATTAGAATGCACTTACACAGAATACCACTTTAATTTATATTTTATCAGCCTAAAACTTAATGCAGCATTGCCTATCCCGTTCTTTCAACTTATGATGCCGGCTTTAAATCTTTGTACATAACAATCCTCACCTACAGTTTTCCTTCTACAGATATAAATATTTAATACAAAATAGAGTACAGCATTACTATTTATATTTATGTTCAACATGCATAAATACACCACAAACACAATTATCATCTTTGTAGCAGAACATTATTATTCTAGTAAGATTGTAGGAGCAAAGGATTTTCTTTGTTACCTCACCATTACTACCAACTACCAGGCTCAAACTTAGGTCAATAATTGCTGCAGTAATAATTTGTGGTGCAATAAGATCAATGTGACTATTTATCTCTATTTACTAAACCTTATACTACGTTTGTACTTTTCCAAGTACCCCAATAAAACTCTAGTACTTTCATGTACTACTCCACACAATAGTAGCAAGATAACAAGAAAATCCATTTGCACTTCCACTTAAGAACAGATTTAACAGAAAACATTCGTCACCTGAATACTTTTGCTACAGATGACATTGCTCTATAATACGAATACGAAATCCTATCTCGTACAAACAAACTTCATTATGTAAACTAGCTTTTGTAAATACTGCCATACTATCTTATCTTTCAATGAGCTATTACCACTTTCCACATGCATAATATCATCCAAGAACAATGAAATATAGTAGTACATACAAGTAAATTGGCTCTAATACCCCAACCCACAAAAACCACATCAAAACTGCGTAGTTCAATTTTCTACATATTGCTTTTGGTTAATTATATTGTATTATTATTGCATAGTGCATAGGATACTTAAACGAGCATTCTCGAGTTGTATAACAGCACTAGATAAGAGCAAGGAGCAGTTTGGGAAAATTCTTGATGCTTTTAAAATAGTGCCAAATTTTTAGGAAGACAGTTACTTAATGGTTATATCTTTAATATGAAGATTATAGAAAGTATATAAATACAGTAAACAGAGCAGACTGAAAGACTTGCTACAGACTGTACAAACAAGAGGTTATAAATCCTTTTTTCTATTCCAAGCCACGTATCAATCTAATCCTGATCCATTATCGGTTGAGTACCTCCACCTCCTAGTTGTCGAAAGAGTAGCAAAAAGTTTCTTTTGCCGTCTTTTAAGCATCTTCATTTTTAGTAGTAGCGGTGTTTGAAGAAGTGGCTAAGAACCGACCGTTTTTTCACTATGAGTTTCCACACAGATGAGTTTGTGATATATAGTAACTCATTGTTTTAAAAGGGTGAAGTACAGAGAAGACAAAAGGACTCAAAGCGGCAGGTGGCAGGTACTCGTAAGTGTTAGGTACATCAAGTCAGCCTTCCCGTAAGATCACTAAAGTCTTCTGTACACATAATCCGTAATCTGTGCATATACTCTTTTAAGTAACGGCCATTCGGCCTACACACGGAAAAAGGCAAACATGAATCACTATCTTTCTCTGACTCTATGCTATTTATCTCTCCCAATTCCTATGTAATAGCCATGAAAAAGACAAAAATGGTTTTACGAATTACATTGCATTACCTCCTACTAAGCTACTAATACAAACAACATAACATTACACATAACATAGTAAGTAGTTATTATTATCACATAAAATGCACCCAACAGAAAGCCTTTCCTTTTTACACTTCAATCATCCTTGTCTTGTCTTTACTTTGGGCTTCTTTCCTCGTCATCTCTTCCTTCTCCGTAAAAAATAAAACACAAGCAGACTAAATACACACATTATCTGACTCTCGGAGAGAAAAACTTTTAAAAATCCATTTTCGTCGCTCAACTTACTTCGGTTCACTTCCCTCTCGCTCTCTACTATTTAACTCCCTAACTGTTAGCTATATAGGGACAGGGGGACACACTTTTTCTATACTTACCACTTTTCCCAAAGTATACAACTCAACTATGTACATACTACGTACTTACATACCAGCAAACTTTGTACGTACAGTACTTATGAAACAATGCCACATACAAATTACAAACTATATACGATCCTATTACCTATACAGGATATCTATAAGCAATAACAACGGTTCTTGCTTATATGTCCTAATAATACCATCGTAAAGAATATAATAGAAAAAAATCCCGATATTTTGATTTCTTCACCAAACTGTTTCTAAATAACTACAAGGTCCTTATTCGGCACTAAGTCGATCTAATGTAACGAATGTGAAGAAACTAAAAGCATACCATGTGTGGCAAACATTCCATGTGTACTATGCATTACAGTCAAATTGCACACAAGTTGCGTTAGAGTTTGTATTAGTTATATAGTTTATATAGAATAGATATTGTCGCGTTCGCTTAGAACTACATACAATAGATATCGACCCAAAAGTTTGAAAAGATCAGAGACAGTATGAGTTTTGTAAAAATGGGAAACAAGATTTGACTTTTTATGACATTGTATAGTAACTTTAGACGGATGACGGATCTGCATATGCAAAATAAACAGTTCTCACTCTGCTTTAGAATTGTGGTAATAGTAGCACACGTGCACATCATGATATAAGAGATCCGTTTAAAAATTGAGCTTAAATTGAAAAGGAAAAGAGTAAATTAAAGACGTGGAAAGGAGTTGAGTTCTCATGTATCCTGATATGTAAAGGTAATATGCAAAAGAGCTGGGATCTCATAAACAGGGTATTTTATGGCATGTGTAATATTTTAGGAAAAGAGATGGGGCCAGCCCACCAGAATGAACTAACATCAACTTTCTCCATTTATGTTCATGCATTTTCTTCTGTATACACACAAACAAGACAATAATCTGTCCGATGGTGGTTTGCTTTTGGCATGGCAAGGCTAAAACTGAATGAATGAGCAGAGAACCAAGGCTGTCCTCTCCCATTCCTTATCTACCAGACATATTATAAAACAGACAGATACTATACAGTAAACGAAGTAAATCTCAATACACCAGAGATGCAGAAATATTCTTATCTCAGTGTTGTGGTTTAGGAGATGTGAGCTAAGCCCTTGAGCCCCAGACGACACGAGTGTAGCTTTCATTGCATTCCTCCTCTGTAGTAAAACTGTAGTACCAGTTTCATAGTTGCTACCTAGTAGTAGTTTGTAGTAAACGAAGTAATTGCCATAATATTACGTACTTTGTTGCGTATACCTTTCCTAGTCTAGGACGTCCTACTTATGAAGTATGAATGGGACGAGAAGGCAAGGCATGTCCACCTATATACTTACACAGAGTAAAAGTTCCGACTCGACATCATTCATAATACATCAGGATTCTGATTTCATGCAGCTACAGATGAAAGAAAATTGAGATGATGAGAGAGAACAGGAAGTTTAGTGCTTCAGGCTTCCCACTCTCTTATATACACTCTACTGCATCATAATAATAGTATACTACTTCCGTATAGACATTTATATCTATCTAATATTATAACACTTTAGACATCTACAAAGCATACTATTAAAGATGCCCTCATCATCATCTTTTAACTTATGCACCATAGCAAGACTTACACTTTCCATCCTCAGTACTGTTTGTTTGTCTGTTAAGAAAAGCACTGTCTCCTCCTAAATACGTCCATACACAGAAACGGAATGTCTTTCATTAGGACATTTGTATATATCTACGTACAAGCCTCCGATTTCTGTTTTCCTTCCTGGGAACACCAAAAACTGACTCTCAACCAAAGGTCCTTGCCTTCCAAAATATTCCACAACGAGAACCAAAAAATCTAAAAAGAAAATTCTGAAAAGGGGGCTGAACTATAAAAGCAATTAGAAGTAGCTTAGTAATAACTTTCTTCCTGATATGGCAACTGCCTTTCTGTCAGACCTACCTTCCTTCCCGGCAAATAGGTTCCCAGAAAGCGCATATTTAACTTCC
>JABASH010000307.1:0-44831 GCA_019776445.1 Tomocerus maximus | reverse complement strand
CTAATAATATTGGCACATGGCAATAAGTACCAATAAATTTTGCGACGAAAAGGCACAATGCACAGCTGGGAACATATGCAAATGCAGGAACCCTTGGAGAATCCTTAAAAAATGTTTTATTGGTAGAGAGAGAACGTAAAATAGGACAATGTACTATAAATTGTATCGTTTCCTTTGAAGCGCGACATGATGTATTGCAGAGTGCGTATTTTGTAAATGGAAGTTCCAGTCCATAACACAAACTATTGAAAATGAGTTGTACATAAAATGAATACATATGTATATTCATGGACGTAGGAAAGACTATTGCAACAAAGCAGTGAAATAATGTTTATGGTAGCGACAACCCTGACCCTTCTGTAGCTTTACTACTGTACTGTAGTCAAGGCTGATCTTTAGCTACTCCAACACTACTGACTGCTCTGATGTTATATATTATAGCTATAGCTCAGTGAGTGTGTAGCGTAAATTGATGTGATTCAGTTCGTCTTGTCTGCCTATGACTCGTTTCCTTTTGTCGAGAAATTGAGCTGAGTGACTGAACAAAACAAAACAGAAAAGCACAAAATCCCATAATATTGTGCATGCTAGTAGTAAAACATTTATGCCAAGAAAATACATAAAATCAGGATTCCTTTGTTGTGGTTTCTGTATTTTTTACTCTTTGCTGCTGTATTGCACAGTAATTCCATTGTCTATAGCTTCTCAGCACTCCTCCTCCACAGAGAGACACAAACAGGATTTAAGCTCATTCACTTTGCTTTCTGTTTGAACTTGTTGGTTTCCAATTTGAATACAGACATTATTTAGCATAGTAAATACAAAAGGCAGATTTCGTAGGCATAATTGGACTATAGAGTGAGTGAGAAATCCTGTGCTCGGATTTACTGAACGCAGTTTTCACTTTCGTTCTCGTACTTTTAATGTTGGGTCGTAGGTAGTAGGAAGAATAAGTCCGTCAGCTCAAGAATGTCGTGGTTATTTATTAGATTCTCCATAAGTCAACTCATTTGGAGTTGAACGAGGAGCGTTATAGAGGGAACGGGCTGGTTGCTGTAATAATTCTATATTAGAAGGTAGACTAGTATAAGTTACACTAGGACACAATAGAATGTAGGAGGATTCCAGCCGTGATGAGCAGATCTAATCTTATTCATCTGAAGATGAGAAAGGAGTTCGTGAGGCATGGAATCATATATACTGTGGCTATGAACATTTGGTTTTGGTAAGTCGTCCATATAGAGTTGCCTACTATGATTACATAGTTTCCTGAGTTGGCCTCGAGAGAAAGACAAGCAAAGACAGCTTAGGTATGTGTGCATAGTCAGGGACTCTCCATTAATATTACTCTTGTACAAATAGTATGCGTATTACACGTTCGTTGCAAACAAGTTAAAGGAAACCGTGCTGTAATAAGCTCTACTCGGTTATCCTGAGCTAATGTATTGCATTGCATTGTTTTCTTCACTACCGTCTCAAGTCTCAACTGCCAAGCCCAGCTCAAATATCTCTAAAGAATTCTTCTCTTTAAACTACTAACTATGTATCTACGCAGCAACAAGCTAAGTACGTGCTACTCGTACATACTTGTTTGGTTTACTTTTAAAACAAAGTCGTCTTTATGTATTTCGTAACAAAACTACTACTACAAAATGTATTTTCAGTTGCTAATGCTCGAAAACCTGACAGCAAGTCTAATTACATTAAGTTTACTAGGATTAACGAATAATGGAAACAGAGCCGTATGCATAGAAAGTCTAATAATCCAAAGTCCGCCATTACTAACTTGGTATTTTGAGTAAAATCAAACAAGTTCATGGCAGAGTACATATTTAGCCAAAGTTCAGATATAGTTGACTTTATGAAGAAGCAATGACTATGTCTGTTGAAGGTGCATTCTTCTTTTATGTAAAAGCAAAAGTTGTTAACAGAGTTGAGTCGACTTAACGCAGGCCGCATGTCGTTTCATTCTAGTTTCCTTGGCCCTTGAAACATCTCTTGTATCTCCACTGCTAAGAGGATATTCTTAGATTGTGACTTAACCTTAGAGCAAGCAATGAGCATTAGGTAACTCATTTCAACTACTACTAACCTAAACCTAATTCTCCGGACAGAAACATATGTGCCCAACCGGTTAGATTTAATGAACTAGGTATTTTCCAAAGGAGTACTATATTATAGGTTGTTATGTTCAAATTGTTATAATAGATATCAAGATAGGCAACACTTCGGAGAGGAAATGAAAGGAAAAGTCGCAAAAGCTCACGAACGTCGAACAACTAAATAGAATTATGGGTCTTCGTTTTGTATACGTGTACAATACTTCAGTTTACTTTTTAGTAGCTACATCGTAGAGAGCTTTGCAGCTCTTTTCGGTATTGTACTCATGACTGCTGTAACTGGAAGGCAAAAGTAACATATGGACTCACATTTCAATTCTCAATCCATTCGCTCACTCATTCTTCCTTTCTCGTTCAGCAGTCAGATTTGAAATCAGAATTTCTGATATTTGATGCCTCTGTACTGTAGGTACTTTTCTATTAGTGTAACGTTAGACAACATGGATAACAAAGCTAGACAAAGTTACAAAACTGATTGTAATTTTAATTTCTCTTCTCTCAGCCTTCCTACTACACGTATAACACATACAGACACTACTAACTGTATTACACGTACTGACATTTCACTGAAAATATACTTCTTGCTCGCAGAAATGTAACATATTTTAGATAATAGCCAGCGAAACACTCGCATTTTATATTCTTTCTGTTATGTGCGATGCTAGTGTTCCGACACAAAAGACATGAATTGAATGAAGCCTGCTAATTTGACACACAAGAATGGAAAAGTGAATTGAATACTATATTTGTGAGTGAAGCTGGTCTTTTGTAGCAGAAACTCTATATCAACTGCACAGGTTTCCTATTTGTGTGTGATGCACAGTGTAACTATATGTGCAAAGAGTAAATAATGGACCGACTTGTGTACTATCTATATGATTATAATACTTACAAATATGTCCTGTTGAACTTCAAGTCCTATGTACGTTGTGTTACTTAGATATAGACCTGCCGGCTTGTGATTTCAGAAGTCTGACTGTATGCATTTATATGTATTATGGATGGATGTATGCTTGTTTGCTGGCTGAGTTGAGTTGAGCAGTGTAAAACAGAATTACAATCAACTCATTGTTAGCTATCGGCACACATACAGAGTTAGAACGAATTCATCCTTTCCTTTTCATACTTCAAGTAGACAACTATGAACTTGATACAGAGAAATGTTATATAATAAATCTAAAACCTCTCCGTAGAAAGCAAATAGTGATATAGTATACCGCAAGTGATACGACTTCCATTGTAAGAACGATAATTAAACTACTACATATAGAAATCTCTGCTTTAATTTATTTCCCTTGGAGAGTCACTCACTTTTAGTTTAATCACTTCAATATGAATAACCCGGCTGTTTTCCTCAGACCAAACTAATGCTTGCCAATGAATTCATATTTTGCGTAGTTTACAGAAATATTACGCATCGGTAGTACTGGTAGTAGTATCAGTTTAATTTTATTTTCTCAAACACACTCAGATAATTTTAAATAGGAATGTACAAACATGTTATGTCTATCAAAAAACAGGAATGATACCATAAATACTTAACAGCATACATCGGATATTTTTATCTTTTTAGTGTCTTAAGTGAGTAGGTTGTTTTTGGTTTCCGTATTATTCACTTCCATAGTCTAGAACTAGGATGCTACCAATTAAAGTCAACCCACGCTCTGTGATTATATATGGATAGACACAGTAAAGTTAATAATAATGCTTAGTAGGCCGTATACGATTTCCCAACCCAAGATATCATTAAGTATTGACATTTTCCTTGGAGATACATTACTCACAAAATCTATATCTACATTAGATGTGTCCTATTTATCTGTAAAGATATAGAAATTGACATTGTAACGTCAGAACATCTGGCTTGCACATTGACGTTTGCCATGCATTCGTGAGACAATTGACGTGCATGTAGACACACGTTAATGCTGACTCGTATTTCTTTACTTGACATTACCAAAGCAGAAAATAAATACATTTTTTGTCTACCTTTTCACAGTATTGCAGTAACACATTTTCCCTTCCCAGAGTTGCTTTAAATACAGCATCAAATATAATGGCAAAAATTGCCCAATTAAATTCTATACAGTATATAGGTACTATTAGATTCGGCAGCATTCGCCCATTGGCACTTGGGGATTCTATTCAGTTGCAAAATAATCTTGTTCCATGTGTGTCGAGGTATTGTGTCTAGTGGCTATGTCTGATAGAATCAATGTACAAATATAAAACAGGTATCGCAAGTTACGCAAAAGAAGATGTTGTGCATTTCTCTGCAATTCATCCCTTGAATGCATTATTGCAAAACAACCGTTGCGCTGAGCATGATATAGGTTAGTCAGTCTTTGTTGGCGTGAGAATGGGCGAAACTTGCCCCCTACAAAAATGTCACCTGAATATAAAAGGCTAATGCAAAAGAGATAATGTGAGTCTCGATCGACTCACGCAACAAAAGGAGAGAAATAGAGACCATGTCCTGTTGCTTCAATCCAATGTTGTGTCTTTGCTAAATTTTGCATTTCGCAACTCCACAGAATCTCGATGCATCTGCTGTGACTGCTTTCTCCCCTCCCTGTCTCACCGTCCTTTCGTTTCTGGGGCGAGTGAGCTCCTGCGTGAGAATGCTATAATGAGTGTAGGAACTCCCAGTTTGTCTATTAATATCGATATGTGTCAAATATATGCATTGAGCTGACTTTATACATCCCTTTAACCTTTACCTGAAAGCAAACATAAATGTTTTGTGAAGATTTCACTTAAACTTGGTGGTGGTACTTTGAAAAATGTCTGAATTTATTTTTTAGTACTTTTTGAAACAATTTGATCCAATTCGTCGTAAAGGAAAATGTAAATAGAATTAAAAATATTGATATCTAATCCGTAGCAATACGTATGATTATGCAAAGCAGCAAGCTGACTTATAATTTACAACCCGTGACACATTGATAATCTGAATAAAGCAGCGACATCGTCTCTGTCAGGCGCTCTGATCATGATTACAGTTATTACTATCACAAAGGATGCTTTTGGTTCATGCTAATTCATGGGCTCTTGCTAGTAGCATTGCAAAGTTGGCTTATTTAAGGATAGCACTCTTTGTTGTGTCGTAGAAATAGGCGGCTGCTGTTATTAAGGCACGTGCGGGATGGCCACGTGCATGTCCAGATTTTTCTTTTGTCCTTCTCGTGGAAAAATTTTTCAGAGGTGCATTCAATAGAAGCGAATTGAATTATTGATACTTAGGCTCAGAACCTTATATCACAGACTGACTGTTGTGTTCAGTTCAGTAGAATTTATATCCGATAAGAAATATAAAAGGAAATACATTAAACAGTGTACACCAAGTAGTACATCTCGGTTCGTTCTATTAACTTTGGCTCTTCCAATCTTATAGCCATAACATTTAGTTGTAATATTATGACCGTGGTAGAGATATTATAACTATGCTAATAGAAGTAAAAATTAATAAAATTATAACACTTTTACGTAATGACAAACTAGTTTGGTTCGCTATACAAGTGTATTAGCTGTTACGTTTGACTGTATGGGTAGAAATACTTCATTTACATAAACTGGCATAGCTTATAGTTCTTCTGACATGAAAATTGAATACCAAGCGAAGAAGCTTTTGAAAACGGGTGTGATAATATGATTATTGTATGCAAGAGGATATGTAATAGCACGCGTGTGACGGGCTCTATATGAATGGCTTTAGCTTTATCACTTTTGTAATAATGAATTGTACAGATGAATTAGGCTTAATACAGGTTAGGCATTGGAAGTGGACAGAAATATTCACCATTCTTCTCCAAACCGGATTTTCCTTAATGAATCGAAAGAAAATTGAATTTGTATAGACAGACTTGAATGGTCGTTAGGGACGCGTGGTGTGGTTGATGCAAGTATTAGACTGTAATGCAAATACCTTGAGTATTTATTGTGCAATGCTTTTTTCAAGTACATAACACAATATGCAAGTTGAATAGGATGAAATGAAATATCTGTCTGGTAGTAGTATTTGAATTAAAACCGGATTCGGACAAAGGAGGATACTGAGAAACACGCGTCCAGCAAATACTCTTTAAATGAACTCGTGTCTCTTCTCGTATTACGTTACTTACTTGATCCCTAAACACACAAGGACAACTTAAATAGCAATATTTATTAAGCCGTGTCTTATTCATTAAGGATTAGCTTTGTAAATACCATTAAATATTTCTCTCTCTCAATAATCTTGCACACACAGATAAATGCATAAAATCTGCCGCTACCACATAAGAATTTCTTAATTTCATTATTCATTCAATTGTTAACTGAAATTTGGATTTTGAACATCTGAACTTCGATATGGAAATATATGTGTCTATGAAATAAAATTCTAGGATGCCTGTGCGAAAGATTTCAGAAGCAGTTTGTGAAAAAGGTAGAATTGAAGGTTAGGTATGAGCCATAAACAAGTGACTGTCGTGTGCCGCGGCAAATAACAGATGCCTTTGTTCAAAATATTCTGAGTACTGGGTAGCGACTTCATTGTCCATGGTAAATTATTGAAGATTGTAATGGAAGATTTTTACCTCCTAAAAATTGCTTTAACTGATAGCACCAATAAAGATCATATAGCTATAGTGTCCAATAGTATCGGGTGATAAAGGGAATAATAGGCAGTGTGCCTTATACTATCGGGAGTTACGGCGGGTAAAGTAAGGGCAATATATTTATCGTATGTCATTTGTAAAGAAGAGTAGGTACACCAAGTACCTACTATTATGCACTTATAGCACATCGCTATGCAATGCCATGGCTTTCTAAGTATAGTTCCTATATTCTATTCAAGTCTCTCTTTTATTACTCCGTGGCCATTGAATTCTAAGTTGAATTGAATTCTGATCTGAACTTTGAAATGAATAGTCTTCATTGGGTTCTACAGACTGCTGATGAGAATAGAGAACCTACTATACTGCTTCCTTTCCTTCGGTTAGTTAGCATTCATTTGGCAGTGCTCTATTATTTGTATGCACATAAATTGCTCTCTGCTTGCATTAGCTCAGGTTTTCCAATCTTCAGAATAACGCATTACTTACACCATACTTGCATACTGTAGTGGATTAGATTGCACAAAGCCTAGAGTTATAAAGCAAAGGCATCAGTAGAAAAGATATTACTAAATTGGTAATCCGAAACGTTCAATTAAATTAATATTGGGGCATCACTCTTCGGGGTAAGCCAATAACGTTTTTAAAAGCATGCAGTATTTTAATTGAAATAATTCTCAACACATTAACTTTACTAAATGCCAAGTGCAAATGTGCGTTTATAGGTGTTGATACGTGTTGCTTAGATTTTGTTAAGGTATAGGGTAGTAAAACAGTTTTAAACTAAGGAAAACGGACATACTTAAGACAGATAAATATATCCCAATGATCTTTTGGTAGGTACACAAATGAATGTTTAGAGTTATTTTCTATTTGAGGTTCGTGACATAGTAATGCATTAAGGAATATAAAGTTTGTGTGTAGCTACACAGGACATATGGACTTGTGTGCACGTCTTTATGTATGTACATGCTGTGCACCTGGTTTTCATTGACTCAACAGATTTTTAAAGTTTAAACAAGACAGAGATAGAGGCACGCGACGCAACTCTATTCGACATCATTTCGAGTTGAATCAAAGCAAAGCAAACCGAAAGAGACTAGACGGACCAGACACTCTTTTTCCATTTTATTGGATCAGCTTTGCATCATTCAACGCATTGAGAGAGCAGCACACCACAACACAAAGAAGCCAAGTTCACTGGTGTTGGCTATGTAGAAAGAAACGTAGCTTATGCCATGCCTCTCTATATTTTTTAGTTTGACAGTTTTCAAAGGTGCTTTCCGTACGTTTCCATTTCATGCATAAGCATAATAGTAAAATCTGTTCTTTTTCCTCAATTGTACACAAAAGTGAATTTCCATTTCGTTATCAAAATAGAGATTCTTTTTATACTTCACATTACCTACACACTCTGCATCAATAGAATATTATTATAATACACATACATAAACAAATTCAAAGAAAAGAGTCTATTATACAATCCAGTGCGTATGTATGCCTACCATGCAGATACATATGTACAAACACCATTTCAATGTGGAGAACGGTAACACCGACTGACAGGATGTGATATTTATCCCTGAAAATGTTCCGCTGCTTTGCTAAACAAATATTACGTCTGTCGGATGTAAAGAATCAACCCGAATCTCACAGTAGTTGCTTATTTTCATTCTTCCCGAACATAAAACAATCTCTGTACTTTATTTCACATTTAAAAATTGTTTCATCTTTAGTTTTTAAATTCACACTTTCGTATCTGCTGGTACAAATTTGAGATTTTCAAATATTTTTTGATCTTCTACCAGACCTCCTATAGAAATATTTGTCGCTCATAATTTAAATATAATATTATATTTGCAGATCTTTGGTTCGTATGTTCAGGATGGTATGGTCCGAAGAAGCGAGTTTATTTGTTTCATGTCAATTTAAGCAGGTTAGTGATGAAAATTGAGATCAGAAAGTAAGGATAGGCAATATGCTAGGCAGGATGCAGAAATGATTATCGTACTGGAAGAGAAAGCAAATGATTCAAATTTAGCTGTTCTCCCGGAGAAAGTAGTACCCGAGAAATTCTCCGGGTGGCAAATTCGGCGCAGTTTTCTCTTCGGGAGAATGAGTCGTGAAGGGAATAGAGAGACAGAGTGAGACTCCAAGTGTTTTCTCTTCCTACCACGACGACTGAAAGCGAGAGGAAATGGAAATCGAAGGAAAATCGAGCGGATCGACGTGCCAGTAGGAAGGAGAAGAGGGCGTTTGTTGCATCATGGCAAGTCAAAGAACTTTGCTGTTCTAACATTTCTGATCTCGTCTCGTCTGCTATTCTCCCTCCTACAACTACTAATGTGTACTCTTTGTACATAAAAATATATACTAGAATAATTTCCGTAACACAATGGATACTGTACACTTTGTAAACATTCAATGTGTATACAATAGCCTGAAACAAAGACTAATAGTTGATGCATTGTTGAAGGCCAAAATAAAAGGGAATAGAATAAGGGGACCTTCTGTGTTTTGACAAAGTCTAATATGGTTTTCCCGAGTCAAGTTTTCTAAAGGTAAAAGGGCAATATTATGGAAATAAGTTTTTTCTGCTCTGTTTTTATACAGAATATTATTTAGCTTTGAGATTGGTTCATGTGCACATAGGCTACTAAGATAGATAGAGTTTGAGATGTTCTTTTTCTATCTATCAGCTCCTTTCCATTGACAGCATCAGCATTTTCTTGTGCTCTGGCAATAATAAGTGAATCCGATGGAAAGTTTAATAATGGAAAATAGAATTTTCTCCTGTATGAATGAATGATGGAATGGATTCATGTTTTTCCACAAGTCAAGGCAACTAAAACAAGTTGAGAAGAATTTGGATTTAGTTTAGTTTCAGCATAGTAGTGTGCTGAATCTAGTTATAGGAATGTAGTTAGAGGAGAAGAGGCTACATAGAATATTATTCAGATAGTGTTTGTATTTAGTGAGTCAGTATAGTTATATATATAAGGAGGATCAGTAGTAGCAGTGGTAGTAGTAGCTATAGGTTCCTTCCGTGCCGTAAATAAAATTGGTCTGATATGGAATGGTGTGGGTTGGCCCTGCCTTCATTGCCTTCTTGCTATGCCATGCTTAACCTATTCCATTCCGTTCTGTTCCCTCATTCCGCAAACTTTACAACTTCCTCCGAAATTAAATAAAATGATGGAGAAAGTTTTTGCAATATTTCACGATTTTCATGGGCGAAGTTGGCTTTTACGGCGACTTTTCGTATCCGTCCTCCACAGGCTCTCTTGTCTACTTTATAAAGATATCTTCTATGCAGTAGTAGTATGTATTAGTCCTATGTACGCATCAACTCTTCCTCTCCTCCTTCTCTTACCTACATTCATTCCCCTTTGCAGTATTATACATACATACACTAGTTTGTTACTGCACTGCACTATCCTTCATTTCACCGTAGAAGGTACTTTACTTTACGTTGACTTTACTAACAGAAATAAACGAGCCCGAATATTTCGTGAACCGTTACATTACTGACTATAGGGCCGTATGTAGGCACATAACTGATAGTTCACATTAACTTTAAGCCTGACTTATATTATGGAAGTAGCTTCTATTATTAAAAAGTTCGTCGAGGCTGAAAAACATGTCGCTTTAAGTTATACTTACTACTTCGTGCATTACATGCCTACCTTACCATAACTTAGAGTGAGTAGTAATCTCCACTAGGTTACCTAAAACGCGCATTAATAGAAAAATGCTCCACCACCACTTTGTCATATTCAACCAAATATAATGCATGTACTTAGATACTCAACATTACAATTATTTTCTAACGAATACTCAACCCTTTGGTTTCAGTTTCAAAGCTCTTGGCACAATCTCTTTGCTGGGAAAATAATCGCAAAGAAAGAAACGACCTGAATAATAAAAGAACAAAAATTAAATAACTAGATAAGACAAGACACAATCATTTGGACTAACCTAACTGTATCCATTTCTGTAGGATCCCATTGTGAAAAGAAATGCAGGTGACTACAATTGCATAGACACAATAACATTAGTGTGATTCAATGGGAAGTATAGTGTACTCTACAGCAGACTGTTGTAGTGACTGACGTGACACTTTTCTTTTGTTTCTTTCATTCCTTCTGTCTTTTACGACAATTGTAACCTCTAAACTACAGTCTGCTTACTAATACACTTATGTAATGCGGCAAAGTTCATGAGAATTTTTTACTTTTTGTTTTCCGAAAACACTTACACTTGTAGTATTATATTGCATTACTTATTAGCATGTGTACTAATGTATACGAGATCAGTATACAATAAAGTAACTTGAGGAAGGAAGGAAATTCTTATTTGTTAAAGCTTCCTTTGTCAATGACAGAATGGTTACGCTCATATGAGCACTTTACTGCGTTTAAATAAACAATAGTCTCTATACCGGCATTATTATATAAAATTTAAATTCAGGATACACTATACATCTTTATTTGTAGGCTACTGTTTTTACGCGCTCTATAAATAGAACTTTAATATATTGTTTCTATGTATGTCTGCAATGTGGAAATGCAAATGGCTTTATTTCTGAATTGAAAGAGGATGAGGATATACACCAAAAGACTAATATTGTACACATCACTTGACATAGTATAGGTTTTGGTACTCTTTGTAAAGTTATACCATTTAGGTTGGTTCGTGATACTTTATACGGGTTTGGCTAGTGTAGCATCCTCGTTAACACTTAAATTGTTAGGATGGCATTATATTAATAGAGAGACAGAGTATAATAGAGAAATGACATAGTATACCTTGTAGGATGGAGAGTGTTTAAAATGTAAGCCTGGACAGTAATGCTCTAGGTTGGTTACAAGTATAATGTATTGCTGTCCTTTAGATTCGTCTGTGAGGTTTTATTTTACTTTACGCATACATAAAATGCAAATCAGATCAAAGTATGTAAATGAGAGAATGGGATTGCTGTGGGAAGGGATGGTTTCATTTTGTGAGGAAGCCAAGCTAAAGCCAAGCCAAGTGAAATTAAATGAACTGCAGCAGAGCTTGGAAGCAAAAAGCCCTTTGCTGTGTGCATTTCTCTTCTGTATTGTTCAATTCTGACTAAAGTCTCATCTCTTCTCATTCCTCTCGCAACTGACTGCTTATTTTAATTTTAATTTCAATTTTATTCGGATTTAGGAAGTGATTCTGATTCTAGTCCTCTCCTTTGCATTGGATCCACTCGCCTTTCCTTGGCTTATAATGCAATCAGCTTCCTCTTGTGTAATGTAAATGCATAATAATAATGAAACTGCGTAGTGCTCCTTTTCTATTTAAGGTGCGTGTTGTTCGAATGGCTATATAAATACATACATATAGTATAACATGCACTAATAAAGTTTCTATTCCACCGTTCTTGTGCTACATTTGAATAGGTGAGCACCTTGAGTCTGGAAAGCTATTATTATTATAATTATTATCATGCGAGAGATATATGGATCAAATTCTTATGAATATTCAGTGGCAGAACCAAAAGTGTTATTATTATTTAAGCTTTTGTGTTTTCGATTAAATGAACAAAACCTTGCATTACTTCTTGCATTGCTGATAGGAAGCCTTGCTCCGCACTACCTACCATGTGAGCAACTATCCTACTACTGCACTACACATTTCTATCGCAAAAGAATAGCTTATAAGATTCTGGGCCGAAGTGAAGTCTTATAAGTTTGGACTTTCTGAGTTTCCCGAGCTTTCTATTTGTATTCCAATGTAGTTTAATTGTACGGGGAAACTTTTCCTTCGCAAGCCAAGGATTTCGTTATATTAAATACATTTATATTATTAGATTGTGTGTAGTGTAACATACATAATGGACTCATAGGTTATTGCAGTGAATTAAGAGGAGAAACAATAATGTTACTACTTCTTTCATTATAAATTCAATACGTGATGCGGATTTCATTAAACTATCCGTAATGGTAATTGAATTATGATATTCCTTTGAACCATACTGAAGTTTACTAGCGTCATTATAATTCTATATTTCTTAGCACACCACCAAGATTACTTACTCTCCTAATCCTATTTACATTACTAATGAAATATTAGAAATACCACTGAGCTGAATGCTAATTCAACAAAAGATTCGTGGTTTAGCGATAATAAATGGGGAAAATTCCGGATTGAAAGTTTTAGGAAATTCTAATCCTCAATCTCTCTCTCTCATGTCTACTTTGCTCTTAATTTTTTTGGGGGTATTCTGAAATTTGTAGAAAATATTTGTCATCGTCTGGTATTATTAGATTGAATAAATTCTTCCGAGTATCTACATACCTACATTAAACATTGATTTATTATTGTCAGGGTAGGTACTATGCTATCCTCTGTGCTACTTTTCATAAACTTTGCTTTTGACATTATGGCATATATTGACAGTTTATGCTCAGAATGTTCACTGACAATGAGTTAAGCTCCATTGTTAACTCTGTAATCTATGTCTCTCTCATATTAGATTCTAATATGAAGGTATTTGAGCCTCTGTCAAGGAATTCTCGATGCAGAGCAGATATACTCGTTCCGTAACGGACAATTTTGAACAGTCATTTATTTCCGAGTGTAATGTCGTGTGTCGAGCCACAGCTGCTGCTTTTGCATTTTCCATTTCCTATATTGCACCAAACTCACTACTTCCCACATTTTCCTTTCAAGGAGAAAGATTCAAAAGTTTACTCGAACACAATATACTACGGAATTTGACTTTTTAGAATAAACAGGCTACCAACATATTCTTATTTTTATCAGGAGACAGAATTTTCAATTCCCCATAATAAGCGTTTACCCTGACCCTCAAAACCTCTTTGTCCAAAGATATCTCGTAAACCGGAAACTTTTGGGCATAAATGTAAAAAAATTCAGTAGAGAATTCTTCGGAGGACTGCGCATTAACTCAGCAACGTTGTCCGGCGACCGCTGCTGCTCCCGTTAGACCCAGAATTATTTAAATGAATGAGTAGTTAGTGATATTTGAATAGTAATTTACGTAATTAAGTTTTACTTATCCGCAGTGTGTACCATGTAGTAATTATGGACGCTAATAATGCTACAATTATAGTTTTACTCACATTAAGTAAAATTGCTTTGCAATTAAAAGAAAACAAGAGTTGGGACGGCAGGTTATTTACACTGAACGTATTTCTTGGCATAAAAACGACTGTAAGAAGTGGACAAGTCGTAATAGTTGTATCTGTAATAGTCATAATAATTGTTGGGTAGTAAATTTTTTCCCCGCGTGTATACGTATAAATGTACGGAAGTTGTTGGAATTGGTTTAGAATTTTGGGTTGCGGAATTGCGGATTAGTGCTGAACGTTATTGCTTTGATATAAGCATGGTGTAGTATATTTCCTTTAGGTTCTGTATTTACGTTGAGTTTCATGTTACTGGAAGCTGTATTAGTATTCTAGATAGAAAATGTAGAATATAAAAAGCGCAGTTAGGTAGTTTTAGTTTTCCTTATCGTTAGTTATCGTTTCTCAGGTCTTTTTATGTTGGTCTTTGTTCTCTTTACATTTAGGTTGAATGTATTTATGGAAGGAGAGGGAGTCTCCATAAAAATGCTCAATGTTCAGTGGCATACATGATTCAAAGTATAATTGCCTTCCAATTCCCATTGAAATTGTGTATCTCGACAATTTTATGTGTAGTTAAAAAGGGTGTAGTAGGCTAGACGTGCATATAGTTAGCGAGTGAATTTACAATGAGACATTTTGCAATTTAGCAAAGACATAATTGGTTTGGTAGAGATTTACACTAAATTACAACATTACTAGGCAGGTTTTGCAAAACGGTGTTACATATCTAGTTAGTTCTCCACTGAATCCTATCCATCAAATCTTTAGGTCCATTTAATTTAATGCGGAACGCACAGTGTCTTGTCTTGGCTGACTGTGTAACTGTTTTACTGGATGAAATACGTTCGTTCCTAGGATTCCTGTTTGTATTAACGATGAAAATTATTACTTGTGTAAATTTTCGAAATGAATTTGAGCGAGGAAGCTTAATGTAATAAATGAAACCTATAATAAACAACATTAGCCTCTCTCTCTGCCTCTTGTAGCTCCACATACATGTATGCATAGGAAACCAGGAAATAATTAATGAAGAGAAATGGAAATGAGCTGAAAAGAAAATAGTGACATCCTTCGGCTCGGTTTACTTACTTGCCTTGTGTGTGTTACTTTATGATTTTAGTTGGAGCTCCTCTCTCAGTTGACTCAACTCCACTGGGTTAGTTATTTGTGAATGTTTGCTTATTCCCTAACTATCTACAAATACCAACATTTCTTATGCTATTTAGTTTCCTTTCTTAAGCTTATCGTTAACTAAAATATACAGTCCCATATAAACTACTATGAGACACTTACATACACACACACGCATATATTATCCTCTAAACTTATACACATACTCTAACTGCCAGAATCCCAGGTCTCTGTTTGTATAATTCCTACGTACTCCTTCGCAAATACAACTAACTAATATGAGACGACTCCCTATATCATTCTGCTAACTACAAACATACATCTTACGTAGATAGACACTGAGAATACATACATCCACATCTTATCTACACAGAAACAATTTTTTTCTACTATCATAAGCTTGTCTTCCTAATGTTCATGTACCATTGAACATTGGAACTTCATTTTACAAAGATACACTAGCCTAACTACTTGGAGCACAGAAAAGTAATGAGCTAAAGATAGCAATTGGGAAAGAAAATCTGGCAAGATATCCACATTCATAAACTCTGTCATAACCTAACTGCAGCATCTATAGTAAATTCACCAAATTGACACAACTAACACTTCGTTACACCAAAATAAATTATTTTACATGTAATTTAATTAGTAATTAACGAGAATATTAAAACCAATATTATAATGTTTTCATAACTGTAATCCATTAATTAAGTCTTCCTAGCAAATAAAATATACCCTTAGCATTATCTTGTAAATAGATAGTACACTTTACCTTGTCATTATGTAATGAAACACATATAAATAATGTCCACATTGGATAGGGCTAAGATGGCATATTTGAGTTTTTATAGTTTTTTTCAACAAGTACAGATCAGCAAGTATTAATTACCAATTTATAGCTGCAAAACCGTTTTGGTAGATATGAAATAAACAAGGGATCCAAAATATACAGTTGCCGAAACCAGCACATTGTGCTTATGTCATCTTTTCTGTGTTCTAGTGTATAGGATGCAAGATAAGAGATGATCGTGAATGCAGTTGTCTTGTGTTGTGCAATGTTGTGAAAACTGAGAAAAGAAAAGTTCAAGAATGAAATGGTATCTAACAGTGGTTGATATAAAGATAGGAAATGTAAGTAGGAGAGGTTGTTAAGTAGTAGCTATTGTTATAGCCCGTCGTAACATTAGGTAAGTGAGTAAAGGAGTTGATCTCTCTAAAAATAGAGCAGTGTGTAGAGGACAGACGAGAAGACAGTGAAAAGGGCAGGATGAAACGGTAAGGAAACAGCAAGGTTGATAGGGATCTGAACTCATCACTTACTTTACGCAGTATACATCTAGCGAAGAAGAGTGTGGAGAAAGTCCATTAGAGACATAAGGCCAGTTTATGTTATCGTCTGTACAGAACTAGAAATACGTGTCTCTGCTGCGTGGATACGCACTCAATGTTGTTCGAGAAGGAGGAAAAGAATGCAAGTGAGAGTGGAAAGAAAGAAGTTAGTTGAGTTTGACTGGATGTGATATAAGTGTGTCTTTGTGTCTTACTATTGCCTTCTACTCCATAATATAGTAAGGCAGTTGGTAGTATATAAAAGTTGCAAGTCAAGTGAGCTGTTGTATAGTGTATTGGAGTAAAAGTAGAAAAGAGTCGACTGTGTGACGAGTTTTGGTTTACTCTAGTTAGGTTAACGCTATTCGGTTTCCTCTCCATTGTACGAATGGAAGAGATAGAATCTGATGACAGAAAAAGTTACTTTACCTACTTCTTCGTTCCCCTATCTTTTGTTGGAGGTTTCTTTCCGGATTCATATAACTATCTCTCAAGATAGAGTTACTCACTCAATTCATTTTTTTCTAAACACACGCATTTATGTGTAGGTATATACGAATGTCCTCGTTTGCGTGTTCTACTACACTTGTCTATGGATTACTATTGCTATACATACTTAGATTCTATATGTAGAGCTAATACCTATATAATAATATAGAGTATACTCTAGGAGGGAAAGAAAAGAGCGTTTGTAGTATTGTATGCATTATTAGAGTGCATAAGTGGATGGATGGAATGTTCTTTCTTTATCCTGTACTTACTTACTATGCTTATGGTGTGGGATGGCAGGCAGAGAGTAGAGTTACTCGAGTCAAGTCTCAAGTCAACTGAACTCTGAAGACAAGTCTAGTGACTACTACTGCTGTGTATTTACAAGAGATAGAAAATGTGTAAGTAGTAGAAGCATATAGATGCAGTGAAGTTGTAGAAAGAAAGAAGGGGATCATAACCTAGGCCAATCTTACTACAACTACACACAACTACGTTACGTCTCCACACAGAACAGACTTGACTTGAGATTTGACTTGAGGAGTTGGCTTCCTTTGCTGCCTTGGCTCCGCTTCCTTTCGCTTTACTCCCTTTCCTTTATGCATTACATCCTCTCGCTATGTGAACTCAACTCACTCAAATCCACTGTCTTCTCCATCTCCTTAATATTACTATCTCTATACTCACTCACTACTTACTATCTTCCTTGAGACACAGTCAAGGCAAGTCAAGTCAGTTACCTATCCTTCCTTTACTACTAATACTTCTTATACTGCATTGCTATAGACTTGACTTTGACTTCACTACTCTTACAATTCAAGGAAGAACACTTACTACAGATACTACTACCAGTACTACTACTGCCAGTGTATCTGTAGTAGTAGGAGGAACACAACTGCACTGCATGCCACTACACTTTTATTCAATGTTCACATCAACTTAAGTCGAGAAGACGCCAGACCAAACCACACGGAAACCTTGCTAGACAGTTCAATGTTACGCTTACGCTACACTACATCCCACTTCACTGCCATGCTATATACTGTATATACATTTACTACAGCCCCGTACACACTCAACTTCGCTCACAACCTTCCCTTCACTTGTCTTTTCTCTAACAGCTTTAGTCGACGAACAAGAATGTTTCACAGAAGAAAGCAATGCAAAATGTATTTGTGTATCAGTGTTTCTATTTCAAAAGCACGTGTATTCTTACGAGGATGCACTTCTCTCTACGCAAAATTATTTTTACCCAACTCTCCTCATTCTCAATGAAAATAAACGCAAGCAACTGCGTCCTACATTTTTATGCCTGTCCCCAACAAAGGAAATCAGATTAGATTTCCTTGGCTGCTTGGCTCTAAGTTTTTTCAGACTTACATTTTATTTTCACGGTTACTCAACTCTTCTGCTGCTCGTGGAATTTAATTTCGACTCATCAATAACTGCAGGACGCAGATTAGTGAAAAGTCCGCGTATAGTATTCAGTTGGTAAACAATTTTATTTGCCTTTTGTATGCAATGCCAATTTTTAATCTTTAGATACTGTCTTGTTGCTCCCTGTAGTTGACCAAGATTGAGACTATAAGTACTTAAAGGAATTCTGATATGGAAAGGTTGCGAGTTGGTACTCTAGTGTATGACATTTTGAGTGTAGTTCACAATCAGACAGCTCAAATTGCTTTTCTTCTAGAAAAATAGCTCATTGAGTCTCATCGAAGATGACTGGAGACCAGAGAGAGTGGTTTGAGGAGAGAACTTGAGTTGGTTTGGATTGGAAAGGCCGAGTCAAAGGAGATGAGAGCGTTTGGAGTTTTTACGGGAGAGTTCGAGTCAAGTGGAGGCATTGTGTGCATGTCTGGAGTAGTCGTCGTCGTTGAGAAAGTGAAAGAAAGGGTTGGCGAAAAGAATAGTGAGTAAGTAGATAGATTCCTAAGGAGGAGTTCTATACTTTTATAGCAATCGTGGAGGTAGCGATGTAATACATTCAGCCACTCACCATTCAACTATAGGCCACTGCACTACCTAGGTATCTCTCTTTGTGTAACTTGTAAACTAACTTGAATTGACAGGAGAAAAAGAAAGTCAATGTCAAGTTCAGGTGAGTTGGAGAAACTCTGTTTCTTTCCTTTGCTCTATTCTCTCACACATTTTCTAAACGCCATAATTTTAAGCATTAATCTGATAATGGGGCTATACAAATAATCTATGCACTCTATAAGTAGAATCATTTAATTACACTTCAATTAGGAATTGTTTTTCAATCATAATCAATCGACCAAACTGACTCATTATGACTAACTGCAGTTATCCTAAACTATTTGCCAATGTGACTTTTTCCAATTATTACATCCACGGATTACATCATTATATTATTCGTACAAAATGTTTTGCATTGAAGGTAATTTCCACCATTTATCTGCATACTATATTCCAAGTATTACTATGGAATACGTATTTGTGTTTTACGGTGTTACATTTTACTTGGATAAAACACAGATGATCAAATTTGTGAAAGCCGTGTGGTGCCCAAAGGCAAATAGTATACACTTCGGGCAAGGAAGTGTCATTTGTAATAATAATAGGGAAAACGAAAAAGGGATTTTCCATTCTATTGTATACCTTGTGTGAATGACAAGCAGATTAGGTAATTAGAGTGAGTGCAAATGGAAATCGGTTGCATGATGCCATTATTGTGAATAGATTAGTATGTAAAATGCGGGATTGCATCTTCCTGTCCTAGTCAAATACCGAAATTGTAATTCAGAATTGTGTTTGTCCAATGTGTATGGATAGTTCTTCTATTGAGAGGGTGAGTAATACTTATCTTGAAGAAAGTTGGAATTGGTTGGACTACTATGTAATTATTGTTAGGAAATCATTGGACTGGCCCGGGTAGACTGGTCTCAGAAGACAGAATATGAATGTAATTGTAACGCAATTCAAGTTTTAGATTGATCTTTGGGAAAATAAAGTGTTGCCTATGCCGGACGGAATTTACCATTCCAAGGAGGAGAACGCATTCGTCCATGGAGTTATATTATTAGGGAGCGGAAAGTTTAGTTTTGGTAATGAATTTAGTAGTCAAGTCACATAATACTCTTTCTGGTCAAATTATGCACAAGCTGCTAACTAAAGAACACGAATTGCATTTTAATTGAATTCCCCAAGATAATTTGTGAGTTAGTGTGGGGATGCTCTGTTTCACTCTGGGAGGGCCAGAGGAGAGCAGACCAGGCGCACTGTGAAAGTGTCGATGAGGAATATCTAATATGAACTTGTGTCCTGGCTTGACTTTCCTTTCCACTTTCTCCGGAATTGTTGCTCCGTCCTTATCATTACTATTTTGTTCTTTCACTCTTGGCATTTGCTAATGCTGTCTCCTATGTAGCCCCAAACTATAAAATGTTGTACACAGCATTCTTAAGTTAGCAGGTTAATTTAGAGTATTAGTGACTACGGTCGTACACTATAAATATAAGCGCTGTTTCTGGGTCTTTTAAATGCATTTGAGAGGAGAGGACGTAAATCCTTGACAAAGAACCTATATATTTAACATTATTCACATCTTTGCTGTATGTGCTGGGCAGCGTTATCTCTATAGAGCCTAGTGAGGGATAATAAATGAGGGGCTATACCTATTCGGCTCGGCAAGTCTGGAGATCGATGTCGGAATCAAGATTTATCTGGAAACTAAGACAGGTTTATAACCTTATTTGTAATAAATGGAATATGTTTTAAACAGCTCGAGCTAGGCGCGTCTATCGGATGATAAATGTCTCCTAGGTTGTACTGTTCTGTAGTGTATTGCCTCATTCCATTGGCACAGCCCTTCTGTCTATAAGACTCTTATGCTTCCTTCCCTTTTGTCGGTTTCCTTTGGCCTGGCTTCGCTTGTTTTGTGCAAGGTCTGCAAAGCCCTTTCCACATACATACCTACTTTTTCAATCTATTACTACACATGTGTATTACCTCTTTCCATACATTATTATATTTATCTACATTATAATAATACATTTTAGCGGAACAATCTACTAGTCCTAGTATATAGTAACTACTAGCAGTACTTTGATATGATTCTAGTAGAGCTTATTGTATAAGTGGGTATGTTCATATGTTTTGGATGTTGCTTTACACATAGTATGCTGTATTTTGCATTGCTTGCTCCTTTGGTTATGATATGTATTTATCTCTCATGCTGTACCTAGCACTACAATACATCATTCATTACTGCATATATTGAGCAGAGTAATATATAATTTTACAAACCTTAGTATGTACATATATGCGTTGCGGACGCTGCTGTCTCATACTATTGACTATTTATGAGTGGTACCCAAACTGAAGTAAACCGCATCACTATTCACCAGTCTATATGTTTATAACAGGAAAGAATCTATAAAGAGGAAATAAATCTTGTCTACTGTCCCGCTACAGAAGAAAATGCATTGCAGCGCATTAGCCTACGAAATATTTAGTATAAAGTACTATAAGATTTTATACAGTTGGGCTTACGTCGTTTCGTTTAGTCTGACTAGAGCTTAACTAGTCCCTCTTTGAATTATAAGACAAGACAGAATCTATTTGTACATTATGCATGTGTACTATAGGCTGTCCTATGTGTGTGTAGTGTATGCATGTATGTAAACGAAGCGTCTTGCTATCAAGACTTTCCTGGTTTTGCCATTAGATGTTATATTTCATGTATTCCCGACACGAAGGCGTGCATGCACTTGAATTTTCTTTGAAGTCTGTCATCCGAATTGAATAGGGAGCGAGAAAGTGAACTTTTAGTTATTTGAGTGCCATGCAGTGTTGAAAATTAGACGAGGACCTCCTCACGGCATACCACGACCACATCACACCATGCCAGACCAGCATCAGACCATCATCACAGCCCTACCTATCTTCTTCCACATATATCATGTACTATCTGTAGCACACACCGAAACGCATCTACGGACATTGGCTTATCTAGTCGAAACCACTCCAACCGAATCAATCTTTAAAGTCCGCTGTATAAATAGTGTTAACTATTAACATTTCTCGAGGAGTCCCTTCAATGTCGCATTTGCGTATCTGCGTGTTTTGTAATCTTTGAAATTACAGGAATTCCATTCTCTGAAATGGAACTGGATACATGGCGGAAGAGAGTCTATACAATCCACATTGACCGTAATGAACAGTAGTTAAACTACTTTATTCATTTCTGATGAATAGTCGCTTTCTCTGTAATGCCTCTCTCTCCAATTTAGATATTAGACAACAACCATTAAAAGAAAGTTTTTCTGACTTGACTCGAATCGACTTGGGCAGTGTAGTGGCTCATTCCCTAACATCACATTACATCGGTTTCAAGCTTCACTTCTACTTTTGTTGTTTGTTAGCATTAATGATGATGAAGGAAATTGATATCATGCATGACTATAAAATCCTATACTAATGGACATTATAGCTATTTCGGCTATTCATACTCACTATTGTGCTCAGGAACTACTTCCTACTTGCACATGCTGTTCCTATATAGTCTAATAGTAATGACACTCACAGCATCTACATAAATACTTCATGGAAGAATGATAGATTAAATATAATGCACATTTTATATGTGCAAATAGTATTTGATATACTTTCTATAACTTTCTATTATTCGTGAACTCAAATTATATTATAACAGCAATGTGATGTAAGCACTAAGAGTGGAGTAAACAACAAGTGTAGGCAACTCCAACAGAGAGGTCAAGGATCAATAAAATTGAACGCTAGAATACATATCAGTACTAGCACGTGAAACTAAGTGCTATAATCACTATTACTATTTTCTGTAGCTCTACTTCCGTAGCTTGCAAATATAAATGATGGATTTCAATGGAACACATTCATCAGAGTGTAATTGTTATCCGTATTTTGAGTATACCTAAAATTACAACTAATTACTGTACTTTTTAGCTATTAAAAATGAACGTTAATTGAATAGACAAAGCACATAACTTAAAGCGATTGTTTGTCACAAGACAAAACCAAATGACGAAATTAATCTTCAGGAATATTTGGTATTTATTATTTCATAACTAGATTGATTCGGTAGCAGCTTGTATTCAAAAATGTTCAATTTCCCATGATTTCAACAAAGCGATTATTTGTCACAAGACAAAACCAAATGACGAAATTAATCTTCAGGAATATTTAGTACATCAATTACTTCGTAACTAGATTGATTCTGTAACATTCATTGATTCATTCATTCATTGAGCTTGTATTCAAAAATGTTCAATTTCCCATTTATTTCAAATACTATTTTATTTAGTAAATAATTTTAATTGCTGTAAGTAATTTGTTGACCTCTTGGCTCATGGGTCTAAGCCGATGTTGATATCAGATCTAAATTGGAAAGAGCGTATAATATTTATTATTGCGTTCCGTGGCACATCTTAATGTGTGCGGTAAAAAAGTAGGAAAGGGATGAGTAGAGAAAACCACATACGTCAACATAATTTTATCGAGTACGTAGTGGACTAATCGCAAGACTCCTCCATTGAGCAGAGCAGGACGTATGTAATATTGTTTTTCGGATGAGTTGGCTTTTATGGTCTCCTGGAACGAAGTATTAGATGAGGACGATGTTGGTTTGGTACACAAAAGAAGAGTTACATTTTGTGACTTTTTTGTTGTAGCTGTCGTAGATGAAAGTTTTAGTTTATTAACATGTGGTGGATGGAATGGGTTGCTCTGCTGGTGAATTTCTAATAGAGCGGAGCTATACTAGGAGCTAAGAGTGTGCTCTACACTATATAGACACGTACATACATACATAGGAAGAGGAATGATCTTCCTGTCCTGTCACTAATTGTAGTCATGAGAAAGAGGTCTATTCGCAGGAATAGTATTTGCCTCTGTCAAGGATTTCCTTTGTACCCGTGAATATTTTATTAAAATTTGATGAAAATTCTGACGCTCTTTTCCAGCTGCAGTAATGCGTACACTATTTTTCGAAATAATCTTACGGATTTTGAAGAAAAAGCTTATATTTTCATTTGCCATCTGGCAACTCCGGCTCCCCGTAAGTAAAGTATTGATTTTCCAGGCATGGGAAGGCAATGCAAAGCTAAGCTCCTTTGGGTCGCTCTATTCTTTCATGCCTTTCGTTAAAATAGAGAGAAGAGTTTTCGGGAGGTTGCTGGCAGGCAGGCAGGCTGTGTAGTAAGTACACATCTTTAAGCTATACAACTATGCCTACGTATTTATTTACTATGTGCTATAAGAGACTAATGTATGTACACTGACTATATAGATGCATAGGTACATCCAAGTATAACTATTGCATTAGGCAGCGTAAACGCTAACTATATATTTAGGTACGAACATATTTATAAAGAGTAAAGTACTCTGGTGGATGTATGTACGGAACAAAGTATATTAGAGCACTGACTAGTAAGTACATCGGGGAGAAGAGGATATAAGTATAGTGCAAGTGTTAGTTGTACATGTAGTAGAGTGGTGCATAGATGAAAGTTTTCGTTTAGTTTCATATCGACGTGTGGGAGGTTGGTTGGTTGGTCTTCTCTTCATTTCATGGTCGCCTTTGGCTTTCAGTTTCCCTTGGTCTGTTTTGGCCGAACAACTACAAAGTCCTCCTCACTCTTATCATCTTCTCCCAAATTCATGGCAATTGCAATCAGCTTTGCATTTCACTATGTGCTAGAATGGCTCTGATACTCATCCCATATATACCCCGTTGAATGTCTGAAGTGATACGGTAGAGGTGTCGAATGATATCCTTCTCCCTTCGACTTAATATACAATTGAAATTATAATCTCTTTGTAATTACATTACTCATTCATCTTATTAGTCAGCAATCTCACACGTCCAGAAACCTTGCAAATGTAAATTAATATACAATACAAATGTGCATTTTCAATATATTATTATTATAAATACTCTTACGAGATATTCTTACCTAAAGTCTCTAGGGACTACAATTACAATCCATATTCTAAATCAAACTCAGCAATTTAAATTACCCATATAGTTATTACTACTGTCTTAGACTATCGTACTACTTAGCATTAGCATGGTGGTGTAAATAATTGGTCAATAGTACATGTATCATAAGGACTGGGAAACTACCCATGCACTGTCGTTCAAAGACAGGCTTGTCTGGATGCACAACGCTTTGCATGTCTCTTAATCCTTTTTTAAAAGAAGAGATACAGAAAAGCTTTTCTTAAGAGCTTATACATCAGGGATTGTATTTGATACGAGTTATGTCTCATATTGCGACGTAGAAGTTTCTACGTATGGAGAGATGTGTGTACCTAAGAGGATTTTGAGATGAACTGTAATTTGTTTACTTTTAATTTCGGAGAACAATAGAAAAAAGTTTGTTATGACTGTATAGGTAGTCGTGTGTTTGACTCTCCCAGGCTTGATAATTTACAGGGATCTCTTCCACCTTTTATCAGTAGTTTGAAGGGAACTGCCATTTCGGTTAGGGACCTAAAGAGTGGTGTACCCTCACTTAGACTTAAAATGGAAGATGTTTGTTTGAAAGCTTTCAAATCACAAATGGCTAAAGTTGGAATTTACATATTTGATGTTTTCCCCCGAAAAGTTTCAAAGCCCAAAGAGAAATAAATTATTTTCTCCGCAGTGAACTAATATTACTTCTTGTGCTGCAAACAGAACAGTTTAGTTTAGTTTAAGAGAGAAGTGTAAGAAGCAGAGAGCAGATAGACCAGTGTAGAGTAAACGAAGCTAGAAAAGAAGGCATTACTCGGAGTAAGTAATTTCAGTATAGTCACATCACATTCCTTTCGGAGAGAGTGGGGATAGGGAACCCTTGGAAGGAGGTATTTTCTTTACATCACATTGCATTTTGCATTTGGTAACCTACGATCTATGTCGGAGCGTTGGTTAAGTTAACGCGTGCCATGCCATGCCATCCTATGCCATCACATCACATCACATTCACTTAAAGTGTTCTAGTGAGAAGAAAATTCATTGCAGTGCATTATATTACATTACAGCGCTCACTCTCTCTACTCTTTCTCTATTATACAGATTTGTTTTGTTCAACTCACCATTACTCCAGTCAAAGTCTATCCAAATTGAATTCGGGGCATAATGTCTATAGATAGTCGTCTCGTGCAGTCGTGGAGTAATGTAGGCTACCAATTCTTACAAACATAACATAACACAATCAAATCAGTCTCTTAGAGTTCTTTGCGAACACTTTTCATGTCATTCCATGACATGGAAATATTGTTAATGCTTTTCACTCCAGACTAGTCCAGACTGAGTAAATGTAACCAAAGTTATATCATAATTAATACAAATGAAATTTCAATAAAGGTTATTTTGCTAGTTTTCCCGTGCTATATAGGTTCCTAAGTAGTCTGCCCAGTTAAGTTAGTTAAATAGTTATGTTGTTAGTCTTATGAAGAACTCGTTTCAGAACTTTCCTCAAATCTTCACACATAGTTTTAACTTAGGTAAATAGTGTGTACCTACTTTCTATTAGACTCTCTCCTACCTAACTAATGCACGTTTACGTAAGTATTCTAAAAGTTAAGTCAAATCAAGGGACTTAGTTGCTCGTGTCCTACAGCGATTCATTGTACTCTCCTTTTGGGTCTTGCTTCCTCTGCTCTCCTTTCTCTTGCTCCCATTTTGTTTTATGCAAGAAATATTGTAATTTTTATAGGGAGACTTACAATTTGGCAATCCTAAGTTAATGTAATTACACTGCTGACTAGGGAAATAACTGTGACTATATAAATATAATTTAGTTTCTACATTCTCTATTGCCCTTTCTTTCTCAACTCCAGCAATATAAGTTTACCTTGCATTATTGCCTTTACTTTATTCTTTCTGATTATATATATAATACATTTATATGCATAATACACCTTAACAACCCTCTATAAAGGAGGAAGTATCAACACTATACTAATTCCAGTAGCTTTATACTGCATATTATATAGTACTATATAGTACATACATAGGTAGGTACATATAAATGTAAATGCTCAATGTATTGATTTTGTCTTTACTCTGCACGTTACGTTACGTCTCTTCTGTTCTCTGTGTACTATTATTCTCTAAGTTAAGTTGAGATGATGGGAAATGGGAATTGTTCGTTGGCTGCTCCTTGCAGCAGAATAATCTTGCGCAGAATTAATTGGTTTATAAAGTAGGCTTTAGTCTTGTCCTGCCACTATTCCATACATACTGCTTGCTGTATTTATGAATGTTATTTTGTATAGTTCGTTAGTGCGTTTCACAGAACTTTTCATATTAGTCAATATAGCCTTTGAGCTAGAGTCGCCCTGTAGACTCTCTAAATTCCTTATAGGAATTAAGGAAGAATATTATATAATAAATTTAGTTAGAATGCTCAGACCTAAATATAGAAGACGAGACACTTTTACCATTAGGCCATAGATAGAGTAACCAATTTTAGTAAGTAACAGGACCCTACACTACTTATTAGTTACTTTTATTACTCAATGTCTGTCAGCTCAATAAGCAATGAACAAAATACATAGGCTCAAACAATCTTACCTTTATTATATGAAACTACAGATACTAATGCCAGAATATATTATAAGTATAAATTCGGGATAAATGCTTAATTTATTACTGCGGATTCATATACTATTCGTTAGAAAGCAAAAATATCTATATTTTGGATTAGTTTAGTTTATAGCAGACACTAAGTTCATAGAAAACCCATCTTTAAGTAAGTAAATGTATTTACTGCTTTCTACTATGCACCAAAGTCGGAAAATTGCATGCTAAGATTTTCTTTTTAATGCTGTCGGGCGGGTAGGGCTGATAATAAAAGCTGAGAACGTAAATCGTTATAACAGAATACATCTGTTATACACGCTTATACTATCTCCTTCATTCATAATATATACTCTCATATATGCGAGTAATATTTAAGTATATTTTCTATACTAAGTATAGCGTGTATATGAATAGAGTGAAGGCCCGGATGAAGTTTCGCAACTTTTCGTCGGTTGGCATTGTTAGGAAGATTGCTTTTGGGAGGCAAATGGAATTTTTGAGTGTGTTCCGCCCTTGAAATATCTCTAATATAAGGTTTTCGAAAATATGCAACGTAACTGCATACGTCACTACCCTATGGCTTATTCTATGTACCCTTATACTTAGCAGTCATGTGTGTGAGTGAATATACTAATAGCACCTTAGGTAAACATATTCGACTCAATCTACTTCATTCCATATTCAACTTGGGTATGAAATTTCATTTTTTATCTAGATCGTGTTTGCTAATTCAAATCATAGGCATTGCTATCAATTTTTTCCTACAAAAGGTTCAAAAGTACACCAACAATCTGCTTTTATGGTAAATAGGTGTAATAAGAGCTATTTCTGCATTACTTACGGTTGATAGTTTACTCACACAATTAGAATCAACACAATATTTAATAGAAGTCACCTTGAGGCTATTAAAATGAGAAACAATAATTTTGTTATGTTCTGGACACATGGTATCTTTTGCTGAGTTTGATGATTATTGGCGATTGTAATGTCTGTGGATGGAATAATGTCAGCAGCACTGGGAGCTGTGTAATGGGTCTATAACTGGGAACGTGTTTATCCTAAATGTAAATACATGACTGTGAGTACAGAATATCTTATTGTAGATAAAGTAGTTTGTATGGATGTTTGGATGGTTGCTTATTTACTATCTTCATTGGGGCTAAGTCAGCTCATGTCGTAAATGGTTAAAAACTTATTTTATTTGAGATTGCTTTCTATTTATATGAGTAGAAATGAAAGGAGGAAGGTATGTGTGTAGTGCTTGCATTTAGGTTATAACAAATGTTATTATGATTTTGTTGTAGAGCTGAGCTGAGTACGTATGTAATGTATAGATAGAGAGCTATTACTTCTGTTTTCTATGTAGGTAGTTTTGCTCACCCAAATGAAATAAAATGAAAGCTATGCAAAGTCGTTTCGTTTTATTTTATGCTACGTATGGGAATTTCGGTATTTTATTACTAGCACTCGGGCGTGGGATCCAATAGGGCAGGCTAAACTAGACTTTCTTGTCGTTGACTTTCGTTATTAGAATTTCGGGATGTGGTGCGCAAAATTCAGTACACTGGGCCTTTCTAAGGCCTTTTACTCATGGTGATTTCCCTGTCTATAGCAAAAGGTATCCGGGTGATACTCACTACAAATATAGATTACACACTGAAGTATTACTTCCTCTATTCTCCACCGAAAATCTATGTACAAAGTAAGATTACATATATACCTCTGTGAGAAGACTGATGAGATGACTCTTCTTGACTTCGCTATTAGGTACATATTACAAGGGTGTATATAGGCACCGAGCTACGTAAGGTATGTCTGTAGAGGGATAGGTAGGTTGGCAGAAACACTCATCGAGATGTTCCTAGAGCAGAGAGGTAGAAATTCCTTCCAATAATTGGAAGCATATTTCATCCAGTACTACGCAAAGCAACGCACTGAGCCAAAAATTCTCTCTTGGCCAACTCAGATTAATTTGCTTGTTTTAATGGCTAGGAATTTTCTTCCTGTCTCTATAATATTTACTATTAACTATGCTCTACTTGCCTTCCAAATGTATATAATTGCAAGAATTATATTGCATAACATATTCTAGACTCATCTCTATTCTTCTGGGAACAAGAAAACTATTAGACAGGAAGCGCTATTCAAGTGCCTTACTTAATAGATTTTTTATAGCAATATATGACCCATGTCCTCTTTTCGAAGAGAAAAGTAGTTATTGAATTTCTTTGTAATTGGCTATACGAATGTATATAATTTAGAAAGTATAATAATGCTCTAACTACTTATATAGAGACATAATCAGTTTAAGCACATATTGGTTCAATATTTCAATTCAATATCTCGTAAGCTAATGGATGCACCGAATAAACCAAATATCATTGTGAAATGGTAAAGCTTAGAAAATAGATCTGCATTGTTGTGATATAAGTAATTCTAACTATTTAACGAAACTGTGTATCGGCTAGAATTCCCACCAAATTAATATAGGTATACTTGGGACTTGGACCAACATTGATGAATACTTATTAGAAATGGGAAATATAATTGACTCTGATTCTGTTGTGTGGCTGTAACAAAAGAGGAATAATAGGCAAAACAATTTGAAAAAGTTTAGTTCATAATTGAAAGTATAGGTTTGCTGGTGCTGGAAGCTAGAATATGTATAGGTAGTCATGTTACGCAGGTTGAATTCACAATAAGATTTTGTTTACAACTTTCACCCTTTGGCTCACACATCCATATCCACATGGCTTAGGTATAAGTTATGTTACATTCGCTAGAAACCAGCCCAACATTGGTGGTGTGGTTGGATTTTTGCATGGTTGTGGTTGTAGTACCTAGTGTATGTGAAAAGTATCAGAGATCAGTTCCATTAGATTAACCTTCATCATACATAAGTGCATATGTATGTAGGATCCAGATAAGCAATTTCTGACTACAATGGGATATTAAGAATTTCTCGTCAATTACTTCCTTATTGTTACCTGGAAAGTTGTAAGCTTGCTTTACAACAGCAATATACATATTATAGTGCTATGTACTATGTTGGTATGTATCTGAAGGTTGGACGCTACAGTCTTTGTACTAGTACTTTGTGCTGTAATCTTTCATACATAAACAAGTAGCTTTAAAAGGAATTTGAACAAAAATCTGAAAACAATTCTCGGGCGCTTGTTTCCAATTTCGTTTTTTTTTACCTCGGAACGCATCAGGATGAAATTTAAAGATTTAAATTATAGAGTGGGCACTATGCATGTATGCGGTAGCCTTTTATTAGTCTCTGCAGAGTATAGCATTGAATTGGGGTGCATGTTTATAGCACGTGTATTTTATAGTTGTTCCTCGAAAGACTACTCATAGCCGTGTATACTTTATTTGCGTCCATAGACGAATTGGAGTGAAGTATAAAGGGAAAGAGGAGAATTTCCTTATGATGATGAGAGCTTTGATCGATCGAAAGATCGATTGGGCTCTACTCTCTCACTCACGTCTCCGAGTAGAGTAAAGTAAAGTTTTCATGGGATACGTACATTCTGTACATTACTCCACTACCCTTGCCTGGCCCTATATAAATAGTGCAGTGCACACGAATCATAGAAGACTTATGTAGTGAAGTGTAGTGGAGAGGATTGAGGAGAATCCCTTGCATCCAATGGTTTCCTGTGTTAAGTGTAGGTACTTTTGCTTTGGTAGACAGAATGCCATGCCGTGCCGACTGGGAGTAACAGAGTAAATAGGCACCTCTCTCTTCCCACTTTGACTCAGAGATACTTTGCCTTGACTTTCTCTTTGATTTGGCAGTCGTCAGTCAGTCGTCTGGTCTATATATAGGCATGTCTCTGCACGATTTCCTACATAAATAGCAGTGCTTCGGAATCATTGATGATAAATAGGCAGTTCACATTCTTCAATGAGATAAAAAACAAAGGAATTAATAAACGAATTGAGAAAATGAGGTGGGATCACGAGTTGGTCTAATAGGTACTTGATATAATGCTCCGAGTGTGTGTATGTATGGAATGAATATTACTTGGAGTATTTATTTTGCGTGGGCACGATCGCCTTGCATTGGTTACATATTTCCTTGTTGGCTATGAGAGCTGTAACTATTACATTACACTACATTACTTACATTAGGACGTACTTGAAGTTTGAAAGTGAAAAGTACATACTTAGGACTGTTCAATGGTTTGGCTGCTCTATAAGTAGCTTTAGAGAGAACCTTTTCTAAGCATTCCACGTTTCACCGTAAATGCCATGTAGAGAAAAAGAAGAATCTTTGTGTGCCAACGTCATCGGAGAACTGAGCTCCGTTCCCTTTGGTCTTACGACGAAAATGTGTCTATGACATGGGGAAGTTGAGTGGTGGAGTGCGGTGTATTCCAAATTCCCGATTATATTGCAAGGCAGGCTCCGTCGTAGATATTCTCTGTATTCGTAGTTACGGCTCCATGTCCGCCATTAATTCTGTGCTTGTTAGCACGCCTGGGCTAGGCTTCGGCCGGGGCGTCTAATGCTGTGGTGTGTAGAGTGCGAGGAAACCCTGGATCCCAACTCTTCCTACCAGCACCAAACGAATGCATCAACGTTTCCGAAATAACAGTCCTGTACCTTATAGAGACTTTAAGTGCAAACGTACATAGGATAATTGTAGTAGCTCGCGGGCGGGCACCCGCCGGGACTCCTCACTACTGTCAAGTCGGGGCGAGTGAACCAATCTAATGGATTTTTTTCGCACAACCTGCTGCCCTCACATAAACCATTTCCTATCTAAGGCTCTCTTCCTCTGACGTGAAGTGCGATGTAGTTAAGCCGAGCTCAGCCAACTGCTCAACTCTCCACTCACTTTAGATATTCTTTTGTACACAAGTGAGACCTGTTATCCAATACATACAAATGAAAGGATCTGATCTAGATGGAACTGGAACTGCATAGGAGAAATCTCCGTGATTATTAATCTGAGCAGAATTCCTATCCAAATACAACGACAAAGCTGCATGTAACATATCATTTATTGCAGTGCTCAACCTGTAATGAAGATTGTACTTGATGGGTTTGCCAGAAAGAGTGGGTAGTCTGCACTGTAGTAGTAAATACTCCGTATTTAGTGATGTATTTCTATGTACACAGTCTGTATAGGTACTTATAATATATCAAGCGTTTAGCGAGCCTGATCCGTTTCTTCCGTCCACATTTACTTTCAACTCGGTATACCTTAAATGATTTTTTCCATTTTATGTCTTTTAACGCTCGTTTTTTCTGACTTGCCTCTTCTCGACTTTATTTTACGAGCGAAATTATTAAAGTTTCGTGCTCTATAAAATAATCTCGCATTAGTTCAGTACACGTTTGGCTTCCTTAGTGATATGTATGTTCTGTAGCCACTGCTGTCCTTAAGTTGACTTGTTCTGGAATGGAAACCGTGCTAAATTACAGGGTTGCAAAGTATTAGACAGAGCAAGTCGTTCTCATAATGCTCTTACACTCTACCTTCTCCCGACTTATAAGTAATATCACTAATAATGGCATCCATAATATATCTATATCACATCCACTATGCATTTACTATAGAGCCCTTAGATATTGTATGTAGCTTACATTAGTTTGGGTGAAGTCGGAGTAAAGTACCTAGTCCTCGGCTATAATATTTTCCAGTAAATAGTAGAAGAGTTACAGTAGTGGAGGGAAAGGAGTAATATTATTCTTGCTATTGCATTTGTTGTACAGTACATATTTATTACGGTGGTTTGGTTGGAGTTGACTTGCTCTGCCATGGCCATGGCTCTGTGGCTCTAAGCCCCGGATAGATGGATAGATACTTAAACCTTGGGTAATTGAATGTTTTTTCCGTATATCTTTATGTGAGACAGTTTTAACTCCTCTAGTTGTGCTTTAGCTAAATTCTTGTGAGTAGGTGGGAGGGGATGAGTAGATTTACAGCTTGCTTGTGATTTGCGATTTGCTGACTTGACTCCCAACTCTATACTTCTTCACAATCACAAAATGTGTACATAGCCCAACGTATACCATGCTATGTAGATACCAATAACAGTGAGCTAGTACGAATTCCTAACGTCTACTTGCTAACGATATTTATCTGTCTGTACCCTTCCTAGTAGCAGTAATTCTTTAATAGTCCGACGGAACTTGAAAACTCAAGATTCTTTTTTAAATGCTCTTCTCGTAAATAAATTCCAATCGATACATTCACTGTCAGCACTGAGAAAACAATGAGATAGTATACATACTGTAGATAAGCTAGCTGTATCAGTAAATAATAAAATGATCGATAGAAGTTCTAATTTTTGTTGCTAATTGCTTCAAACGTAATTAGTGTACGCATGTACAGCTGTAATTACATGTGAGTGTACACGGAGCAATTTAGTGGAAAGAGTTGTGTATGTAGTTAGGAGGTTTTGGGTATGAATTGAAATGCAATGCATGTCCGTGTGTTTGGCAGCGATTTGGTCTAACAATATCAATCGTCCTCATTTTCTTAATAAGATGGTCGGTAAGCTGGTAGCTGGTTTCGTTGCATTGGGGTCGTGAGACAGATTACGGAGACGAACGTCCTGTGCCACGGAGGCATTAATGAATTCCCGTATTATGGCTTCTCAACTGCAAAGTACATTTTGCTGTCGACTAATAATCGATGTGGTTTCGGTTTTCCCGTCTCATCTCCATTCTCCCGCAGCCCTTCAATTCAATGTTCTAGATAGTAAGTTGCTTAGGTTTGGTTAGCTTAGCTCCCTGCCCGCAGCCAACTTTATAATGGAACAGAACAACACAGAATCTTGAAATGGTTTCGTCTGCTCCGGCTTCTACTTACCCTTTTTCCCTTAATACTTTCTCCTGGTCCCTACTGCTAAACACCAGTACCATTATTGCATTACTGTGTCCAACTCCACTGAGGAACACAACAGAGTCTAATGTAAACTAAAGCGGATGAAAAGCGTTAGATTGCGTTGTGGGGAGAAAGGAGTCTAAAACATTCTGCTTATAATGCACAGCCTTTGTCCCTGTAGACTGGAGACTTTCTCCACGACTATATACATATACTCTACTACTACTATCTGTACTACATACTACATAATATAAGAATACCCTTAGTAGTAGTTTGCACTGTTCAGGTATAAGGAAAAGAAAAAAAAACAGCAAGGGAATATCAACATTAACTCGAGGTGGAGAAAGTGAGCGCCCTTTCCGACAAACTTTCACAATCAAATAACTAAAAGTGGAGGAAACGAACAGATTTCAAAGTTACCAAATTGTTCGTAAAGTAGCTATAACTGCAGGAGGATGGCAAACTTAAGTAATGAACATGGGAGAACTAATGTAGTGCACTTGCAGTAGTCGTAGCCTTGCGTGCCTTAATGTGGTGACTAAAATCCTCTAACTAATGTATAATACAAGATAATATGATAAAAGATATGCCAAAGTGGAAAGTGACTCAGTGTAAATGCCTATGTACTAGTAGACACACAAAACTGGCGAACTCCTTCTACTCTAACTATTTAGGTACTCCCACTAAAGTTGTAAACATGGACTAAGGAAAAATATTTTTATACTTACTACATGAGTATTGAGATCGCCTATCATATATACTACTATTCTAATGCATATAAACTTGGCCAAGAACAAAAACTTTCCAGCTTTATTTTGCTGAATAAAAGCAGAGAATGCTATCGCTTACAACCCAACTAGCAATCGTAAATTTGTATCGCCACACATACAACTTTTATACTATTGTCACCTATAACTAAATATGAATCAATCCAAATCGTCAAGTTATGCAAACTTATGCACTAATATTTTATTTGGCTATTATTAAGCAATGAAGTACTACTTGTTGTTGCTATTCCATGTGCTAAAATCCATGAAAATCGTCGGAATATGATTCTATGCTGTATACTACTTAAATGAATGTAAATTCTGTAATTTAAGATCAATAAGTTTTAATTTTCAATTTATTATTTTTATTGCTGATAGACTTAGATAGGTGTGCTGCACTTTGGTAATGATTAAAATGTACAGCAAAAAATGCATCTTGGTATGAACTGGACCGTCATCAAGGAGGAATCTCCCTCGATCTCAATCAAAGATTGTATTATATTAACTAGTATTTGTACAACTATTTACTTTTATCCCTTGTGTATGTATTTGTAAAATGTGGTTAGTTAGTAATTGATTTAAAGATTTCTCCAGAATGAAGCTGATTTGGTTTGTTTGCTGGAGACGTACGTAAATCCCTGATCCCCAGCTATTGCCCAGCTATATAATAAACAATTCCTGGCTGGGCGAGTTCAGGTCCAGAGGGGCAGAGAGAGTCTATTTGTTTAGTCCGACCTTCCTAACTAGTAAATGGTCAATGAGACAAATGCAATGAGAGATGATAAACAAAAGAAAATGAAAAATGTATGTAGTGATTGTGACATTGTGAGGACACAGGAAGACCATTGTGTACAATTTAGTATTCCAGCTGCATAAATACTACCAGTCAACCGAAGAGTTTCATTTATCTGGTCGTGTAAGAAATGATAAATGTTTTAAAAGTGGATCTCTTGAAAGGAATGACTCATGTATCTCAACAATTGGTAAAATAAAATTGTTAGTTTAAGTTCGACTGTAGAAAAGTATAGAAGTATAGAAAAGATATTTTCTACTAGAGAGGATAGAGGTAATGAGCTAATTAGGCAAAGAATGTAATTGAAATTGTGGAGTATAAAATAGTAGATTTGTGTATTGTTGTCTTTGGTGGAGATTGACAAAGGTGAAAGAAGCCGGAAGAGAGTAAAAGGAAAAATATCATTGAAGTAGAGTTAAATTTAGTAGTGAGTGAGACGGAAGAAGTAGTAGAGAGAGTATTGTGTATAGTCGTAGTAGTAGAATGTTGGAGAGTGTACATGGATGTGTATACCTACTGGGGTCTATGTGTACTAATAGTAACAACCGAAACTGAAGACGACCACAGGAGTACGTAGAGAGTGTGTAGTAGTAGGAGTAGTAGGAGAGTACAGAGTTGAGTGTTGTTGGCATTGTATGTAGAGCTCTGCTGGAAGAAGAGTGAAGGAAATTTGGTTTGGTTGGGTCTGATGTGGCTGGCTGGTGTTTTTGGTTGGGAATGGCATGCCATGTACTCACTGCCTTTGTCGTCGTAGTGTATGTAGTGTAGTGTGGAATTGTAGAATAGTAGTTTGGTTTGGTTTGGTCGTAGTGAGGCTGCTGCGCAAAAGATGCAATTTGGATGTGGAGTCGAATCGATTTTAGTCTTGAAGAGAACCTTCAGAGGTTGACAAGGGATTGCGAATTTGTGGCGCTTCGCGAGCTCAACTCAACTGAACCTTGTGCTTCACTTCCCTAACTCTACTCAACTGAATCTCGTGAGTCACTGAGTTCGTCGGGAGAAATATCCATATACGTTCTGTTCTGGCTATTTACAGTCACACAAACAGAAACTGCACTGGTGAGACTCAAAAGAACAAAAGTACTACGTTACAAAACGTGCACTCACTTTCATCTGTACAAACTCTCTTTGTCTTCGCACCTCTTCCATAAAAGTTTACATACATACATACTCTCTCTCCTAGTATTTTATTTACTACCAATTGACTCCGAAGAGATTACAGGTCCATTTATACACGCAGGCAGTCTGCATACATGTGAGTTGAGACACATCTGCTACATTCATATACGAGTTTATTGAGAAGAACCATGCGATTGTGAGACCATAACAAGTCAGGTTGAGTCTAGTCTTTCTGTCAGGGTCGAGTTGGGACAGACAGGAATCCACAACGACAAACTGCAACTACTCCACAACAACACAAGAGAACAAAGCCGAGGAGTCTAAGCTTGCCAAACTCCACAAAATAAGTATTCGCCGTAGTATGGTGTAGTTTTCTATTACAATCTTTACATTTACTACGACTCCTACGCTAAGAGGAGGATATAAGGTGGCATTGCATTACATTGTGTTCTTTATGCATTGTGCTGTCTACGCATTCAAATAGTAGTCGTAGTAGTAGCATCGTAGTACTTACGTACAGTGTCCTGTAGTAAGTTCCGTTCTCCATTCATCGCAAACATACTTATTCACTTTACAAATACCTACTACCACGACTGCATACTTGATACTACACATGTACACCTTTTTGACTCGAATGGAAACAAACCAAGAAATTTCTTTCACTTGACTTGACACTTAAGTGCATTGCAGTGAATGGCACTGCATTGGATTGCCTTGCCACAGTCAAAGACTCAACCACTTCAATCCACACAAGTCAATACACAAAAAAATACTACGTCTTCTTCCCCATAACTTTTTCCGGCTTTTTCTCCCCATTAAGACAAATGTCCCTTCTACCTCATATTCAACAACAATGTGCTAGGAATCTAAAACATCTTCCCACATCAATAAACTGCAATTTGGGATCACTCCCGGCTGTATATGTGCATTTCTGTTTATAAAACAGTGAAGTTATATCTACTAGGTGTAATTATAATAGTATATGCGTGTGTGTAACTAAGAATTATTGTGCCTATGCTCTAGTAGTACAGATTTTTAAAAACTTCCTACTTAATTCCAGATAGTATCTGTACAATTACCGACTGCATTGTTTCGGAAAGTAAAAACACTTGTGGTGCTTTTTGGTGTTCCTGTTCCTCATCTTAAAATTAATGCAATCTAATGAAACGCAGCCAATCATTTCGGTGCTCGAATGTCTTCTGACTTGACTGTTATCTGTATAAGTTATAGATAAGTGGGAGTTCAGTGTTGGCGTGTTCAAATATAAATTGCCTCTATACTATCTTCCTCCACATTATTATTACATTCTTCCATTATTCATTATTTGGATCAGAGAAGCAATGCTTCGGATAATCTACGTGGCTGATGAAATAAATAACCAATAAATACATCCACCCTATTCAACCAATCAGCTCACAGCTAGCTATTTCCAACAGATTTACAATCCAAGGTATGTACGCTGTAATATTTTAAGCTTAGGAAAACCATTCACTTTAATTGGCATTTATTATCGACTCGAGTTGGCAATTAGTCCAAAAATGTCCTAGCCCATTCTAAATATAATACATGTACTTAATTACACTAACGTACCCTAATTCTCTGTGTTTTACATACTTGTTATACGCATATAGTTAGTCATAGCACTTATTATTAGATGTGTTACGTTTGGAAGAGCAAACCTTTGGCATATGTATGTGCATGACGTAGGAGGAGGTTTCGACTAATTCCTTTGTGTGGCCTAATATTCAATTAATATTAATTAGTAATCAAGGAAAGACTTGCTAATTGCATTCATTAAATCGATCAGCTTCTCTTGTCGGCTCGACATTCTGTCAGTGATGAAAGGCTACATTTAGTTGTTTCTGTTTGAGTTTACCTACCTTCCAACTATCAACCTTCCAAAGTCAGAGATCTCTGCCTATACACAAATTCTCCATGTCCCGAATGCCGGATTTTCTGGAAATTCAGCGACTACGTTGATTTTGACTGTAGGAACCTAGGAAGGAAAGTTTAGAATTCTCTCCTCTCCTAATACTAATAACTAACATAACCAGTTTTCAGTTTGGTTAAACATTGGGACGGGTAGTAACTGCCAATAGTAATTCCCGGACCCGTGCTTCTTCCGTTCGTCCCTCTCCAGCTCTGTCTCTATAACACCTTCAAATATATTAAATCAACTAGTTCAGTCAAGTCAAGTCGCATCATATCACATGCACTCTCGACACGACTCACATTAGTTCTCTATGGAGAGAGCTACGACAATTTAATTTAATATCACGTAATTTCCGCTCTGGTGATGGAATAATCAAATCAAATTCAATTCAATCAGCTTCAACTCAACTTTGGGATCGAATTTTACGTTACTCTATTGGTAGCAGCTCAAGTCAACGTTGTACCCTTGTACCCAATTCAATTCAAAACACAAGGGAAGAAATTCTATACAATGCTTCTTCGATCTCAGCTTCACAGAAAGAATAGTCGACTACCATCCCATTTCACACTACATACTGTCCTTACCAATAACTCCATGTGTTATCCATCCACACTGCCATTATTGACTAAGGGAAGGTCAAGTTTGTGTTCGAGTATCTAGTTTCACCGAAATAATAATTACAAATTAGATAAGTAAATCTCCCATCTTTTAGAAAGACATGATTTTTAAGACGACAACAACAATACTACCTAATATGAATTGAAATAATATTATATTAGAATGTAGATATTTCAAACAGATGATATTACATTATCAAGATCGGATTTAGGAATTGTATTTAATCTACTCGATGAGATTTCAAGCAAACTGTCCAAAAACCAAAAGAATTCCACAAGGTCACCCAAAATTTTGATTTTGTTAATTTTCATGATTTCAGAATCTGATGGAATGCACTATAAAAGGTTCACACTTAATACACATTGCCGCTGAATTTCGTTATTGAAGAGTAGTGGTAGTAAATGGTCAGATAATTATCACTATGAGATAGAATTTGAAATTGCATAAAAGCATAGTAAGTCAGTGGACAAAAGAAGAGAGCACGTTACTGACTATAATCAAGCTTTGAAGTAGACATTCTTGTGCGATTAAATATCATTAAGATTCATCATGGAAAGAAAATTCTTCTTCCTATACTACATTCTTGTTGCTGGCTATATTGCGTATGCTGATATTAAGGGAGACGAAGAAAACACGACAAGAGATGATAACTCTCTTAAATTACCATACTTACAGAGAGTTGCAATCATTTGGTGTAGCGTATACTTGATCTGATGATTTCCACTGCTAAGAAAATACAAGGATGATGATCATGTCCCTCGAGTACTTGAATACTTTCCACGTATTTTAATAAGAGTAGACAATCGAAGTGGAGATAGGAGAGTTTATTATTTCTCCCTCTTTCATCATTCATTACATCAAATTACATACTTAAGTTATTAAGTCTTGTCCTGGTCTCCAGGTATGTATTTTTCTATCCATTATTTATTAACAATACTGTAGCTATATAGGGAACTTAATATATATTCATGGTATTCCATGTGCAAAAGTAATTTCAGTCTGACCAGGCTATGCGTACGAAGATCTGGAAACGTTTATGTTTGGTGTACCCTTATCTCTCTCTACTTATATAGCTACAGTACAAAGACTAATCATAAGTGCAGCAAAGGGATTATTATCCATTTTTTGTTTTCATTATTCGAAACTATGTTCATAAATGCATTCGATAAGGTTTAAGACGTGTACTGGAGTAGACCTGGGTGGATTAGAGCATGAAATAGTATACTGTAATACATGGAGGGAGTATATCTTCCCATGAAATAGACATGTCAGAGGATATTTGTGCTGTGTTGCATTTTGTATTCATGGAGGTTTTATAGACACTTAACTGAAAATGATTCCTTCCTTCACTCTAACTCACTTTGCATAACCATTATTTCCTGTGGACCAACAATACAAATATTATATTTACATCTCTCCCTTGGAAATTAGAAAGACAGAGTCATGCCGGCACGATAAAGTTTCTTCAAAACAACTCTTCTATTATTTCCAATGATGATGCTGCGTACAATTATACGTTAGTTAGCGTTACGTTGCGTTATTATGCATGAGGGTGAGGTTAGAATTTACAAGGTGGAATGAATTGCATTAGTAGACCTCGGTATTTACAGTCCCAACATTCATACGCAAGGTGGAAAAGGTCGTCTGCCAGCTTCGAAAATATTATTTATGGTAAAGGAATAGTCAATACAGATAGCAGGTTGTTTAGCTTCATATGCAGAATAGGGGACACAATAAGGTCTTTAGTGCACATGTATTCATTCCCTGTCGTTGTCTCTGCTGGTTGGAGTGGATTGACTCGGCATAAAGAGGAGACTACCCCAGTTCGACAATAATCGAGTGCTACCCTCCTCTTGTCAGTGTCAAGACCTCGTCTGGGTCTCCGTAACTCACCCTCCTCCCTAGTAGCTCTAGAATTGCCTTAACTGCTATGGTGTTACGTTATGTGCATGTGATATGTGAGGATTGAGCGGTTCGTTGATAGCTTGATCTCTCTGTAGTCCGCAGAGGAGTGAGCATTCAAAAAATTGAAAGGGTGAAACAAGTGAAAGTCAAAATAGGGTCGTAAGTTTTTCTCTGTCGGCCCTCCACCACACACAGTCGTACTATTCCCTCCTATTGTACTCTTTTGTAAAGGAGTGTGAAGGAGTTTGCTCCTTCTGTGCACTTGCACAACTCCGCTACCCCTTTGGGGTGAAAACGTTTAACACTACAATCCGTCAGGAACCAAGAACAAAACATGCCATCACAAATGCGGTTAAGGTAATCTATGTTGAAACTAATATGATGTGTCTACTCCTTTTGTTACCTTTCTACCATATCTACAAACGAAACAAGTGCAGCCAAATTGAATTCTAGGGTGACACCCTCCTTTTGTTATTCCCTCGTGTAACAATCTTTCAATCCTATGCACAAGGTGAGACTTTATCTGCTACAAGATTTAATATTTTAGACCACACCAGGTAGGTTTTAAATAAAATTCATCAATTTAAATTTCAATCAGCCACCCAAAGAGGTATGTAAGTATGTATACCTTTACACATTTGTAAACCACTAAGCCTGCAATTGGTGTTAGGTGGAGATAATTTATGTAACGAATAAACCCTCGTGATTGGATATTAATATCTCTATTTAAATTACTCCGGAAGTATTTACTATTCATCTGCAGTTTGGTGATAAGGGGAGATAATTGTGTAACGAATAAATATTCGTGATTGGATTTTAATATCCCATTACTTTAAGTTTGATATTTATACGCTAATGCGAAATGGAAGACTTTGCATCTTTTTGTTCTCAATGGCATTGTCAGGAGTGAGTTAAGAATTGAATTTTGTATTGAATGAAGTTTGAGTGGGTTTGTAGCAGTTGTGAAGTAATTTTAAGTGTAAGATCTATTTGTGGATGTGTACCTGTCTATTTGTGTCTAAACTGAAGGATTGATAAAGGGAAAGGTATTTGAGTATGGACAGAGATAGATATTTCGTAGTAGTGTGCGGATAAGGATTTGTAACAGATATGTGTGTAGGAAGAGATAGAGGAAGAGATATGATATGAGTTGTGTATTTCCCATACGTAGTATTTCATTCACTCATTCATTCATAAAATACTAACAACAAAACAAGTGGAGACTACTCACAGAACTCGCATCACATCACATCGTAGAACATTCCGCTTTCATTCTTCAACTTTAGGAAAACTTGGAATTTACTCTGCTTAGCCTGCAATGCACTTAACTTGCGTAAGTGCGTCGAGTGGAATGGAGTAGAGTCGGAGTAGTAAGCAAGTATTCTCTCTCTTTCGTTTACTCTCTTCGACTTGACTTGTCTATACTCCAGTACAATGTGCATAGAGCTAGTAGGTATACTCTAACTGCAGAGTAGTAGAACATAACATAACACACTCACATAACTGTAGTAAATAGTGAGCATAGTAGTAGACAGTGAGAAAGAGAAGAGTCTTTGTGACTCGCAAGTTCAGCTCGCTCTTTACGTTTGCATTCATGATTGAATCCTACTTTAGTTCAATTCAGTTCAGTCGAGTTGTGCCGAGTTGACTAGACGAGACCATGCCAGGCTTCCTTTCATTTTCATTTCCTTTTCATTTATAGTTAATGTTCGTTGCCTGTGTTATTATGGGATGGGACGAGTTCATATATGTACTCTGCACACTCTTATTAATCATGTTGTTATCAATATAAATAAAATAGTAGTCTCTACACACGCCTATACGTAGATATACTTATTACAAATGCATTCTCAACGATGTACATGTATTTATATACACATTGTACTTGGCAAGCACTAAATTACGTAGGTACTCTCATGTTGTTACAATCATCCTCAAGTTCTCTGTCGCACACAATTGTGTGGAAGTGTACTGAAATGGAATATGGAATATACTCATATCTGTCTAGCTATTATGTGTACTATTGTCAGTTTGTTCGTTCTCTCTCCCTTTGTTTTACTTCACCTTTCGTTAACATTTACCTTCCAGTGGATTTTCAATGTTTGCTAAATGAGAGAGAGGTACAGAGTCCACAGAGTGTATATAATATTACTCATTACTATAGTAGTTCTGATATTCTTCTTTCTTTGTTCAGTCGTAAAGTAAACTGAGATGATTATATATGATTATATGACAGAGCACACCTATAACTCTAAGTACAAATAGCTATTAATACTTTACCTCAGTTGATTTTATGTACATACATACAGAGAGTAAATGCGAAGATGATTGAAGCATGTTAATAATTACGCTGCAGCGTCAAATGAAGGAGTATTTATAAGTAGTCACTATGCACAAGTCAAGGAAAAGAGCGCCGATCGCCAACTCTATACCTTCATATTGTTAGCTTAGCAAAGTGCCAAGTCAAGTGGAATGGAGTTTAGGAGACAATGATGCACTGTGTGGAACCAAAAATATATTGCCTACAACTGCAGTGTACCAAGAATCTCACAGAAATAAAATACCTGCGACTATGCTCTGTATCTGTGTATATAAATGGAGAGAGAGACAGGATAGAGGAGGAAATTGTCTATTTGTCCTCTTAATTTATTGCATTTTTAATGAAATTTGGATTCTGTGTTGTAGTGTGTGTTCAGTGTTTGTATAATATGCAGGAGTGGGAAAAGGTGAGTTCCAGTCAAGAGAAACACATGTACAATGTAATAAGAACCTATTCGACAATAAGAAAGGAATGACAATGGAATTAGAAGTGGCAGGGAAAGACATAGACAAGAAATAAAACGCAAACGACATTTCTACTTGGTTTCTGTTATTTTATGGAAGACTATAGTGCAGAGGATAGTAAGGTGTATATATAAAGGACACTGAGCAATTCTGCCACACGAAAGGAAACCAGAGCAAGTTAGTATGGTAGCCAGTGCGAATGCGGCTAGTTTCCATGTACAACATTTTGTTCATTGGGACTTTTATTAGGACGTTAGATTAAATATTTAGCCTGATGGTAGGAGATTAGACGCGAAATAAAAATGAATCTTGTCTCTCTCGGCTACTATTACATTCCATGGTGAATATTGCAATAATTACGCTAGGTACCTTCTGTACAACTACAACCCGCTAGGAATGGGATTAATGTCACAAAATTTCCACTTGCAATAGTTGCAATTAAACCTTGTCCTTTGCATTAACTATGTATAAAGTGGACACGGTTTTACATCACGCCTCCATTGTGGACCCTTCCATTTTTGATTCGGGGACACCAGCACAACAAAGACGGCCTTATCTCTCTGCAGGTTGTGAAGAACAAATTGAAACAATCTGGGAAGGAGATCTGAAAATGTTACAACTCACAATTAGTTTAATGATAAAACATTCCCAAGCTCAAAATTTCCAATATTATTATCAGCCAATAAATTGTGTTTATTTCTACCTAC